>JALBCR010001710.1:0-38916 GCA_030710515.1 Abscondita cerata | reverse complement strand
TTCCCTCTCCCTCTCCTCCTCCTCCTTCCTTCCCCCCCCTCCCTCCCTCCTCCTCCTCCTCTCCTCCTCCTCCTCCTCCTCCTCCTCCTCCTCCTCCTCCTCCTCCTCCTTCCTGCAGGTGGCAGGCAGGTGTTAATGGTAATGGTAATAACGCGTAATAAGTAACATATAGACATATGGTATAATGGGGTGGCAGGTAAGGGGAATAATAAGGCAAGGCTTGAATAGAGAAATTCTACTCATGTTTCTAGATAAACAATATATAAGGTGTTATACCTCTAAACCTGAGAGTTTTTGAGTTATTTGATTTATTCAAAAAAATTCGACTCTTCCAATAGTATTTAGAAACCTCAATATCTGAGTCGATAGATGGTTTAGAAAAACCTCATTACAATACAAGTAGTATCTTGGAAGATCCTAAATAACCAGATTCAAATGATAGTAGTGAAATATACAGAGTGTCTATAATTATTTCTCAAGTTAGGTGATGTTTAGATGTCTAAGTCAATTTTTTCAAATAGAACACCCTGTATATTTTAATTGTGTCTGATGCAGAATTTGTCTCTCTTCAATTTAGTAGAGGTTGTGGTATACTGCAAACTGTAGTATGCCATGATTTTGACAAGTAAGAGTTAATTTCAATATTATGACATGCAAGCGTCAGTTTTTTTAAATTGTTTGTCAAAGTACATATTTTTTTTTGGATTAGTTTAAATTACAATGAAATACCAGTATTAATTACAATATTATGAATTCTCACAAACTGAAATGTTAACATGGATATGCATTGGGTGAAGCAAATAGAAATTGTTTATATTCCGCATGCTATACTGAAGCAAGACAACCTAGAGTTAAAGCTTTCATGAAGCTGAAGAGGAGATTTGACAAAACTGGTAATTTTGTTTATTAGAAGAAAATGGTTGTAAATTGGCGCAACATGAGAAGATAATGAAGTGGCCGTTTTGTTATCACTGCAACTGACACCATAGGCAATTCTTCAAAGTATAAGTAGTCAAGTAGATGTCAGTTAACTTCTGTGGGGAGAATAACGAAAACATCACTATCATCCCTATCGCATTCATCTCTACAGTAATTACATGATAATAATTTCTAATCAATAGTTGACTGCTTAGACAAAGCATTCAAGATCTAAATTTCCTCAAAGTTGTCATTTTTAGGATGCATCTACATTTCATAATAATGGTTTACTGAACAGACATAACTGTCACTGCTATTCAACTGAGAATCCTCATTGGGCCAGAGCCGTACATCACCGATGGTCACTGAATGTATGGAATGGTATTATAGGGGAAAATTTTGTTGTTTTTGTTGTTTGTTGTTTGCAAGATTTTCTTACCACTGAAATTAACAATGTTGACGTCCATACGCAAGTGAACATGTAGTTCTAGCATGATAGAGCACCTTCTCACTATTTTGTTCTAGTTTACCGCGATGAACCAACAACACCAAAGACATGAAGGAACTAATAATACTAGCTTTCAAAAGTGTCAATGTTCGGATAGTTTCTGAATTGGACTTAACTGAACATTTTATGCAAAACAGAACTGTATAATTAATTATGTTGCAACGTGAAACTGTAGATTCATTATAAAAAGAGAAACTACTTTCCGACAACAAAAATTCTTGTAAAATTTTGTCCTCAATTATACATTGGTCAAAGTATTGAGAAAGACCAGTGTATTTTGGTAATAACATTTTTATTTAATAATACTGCAGAATGAGTGTTTACAATGCTCCATATCTAATAAAAAATAGTTTAAGTTCAAAGTAATTATAAAATTTTAAACAAAATCCTTGAGAAAATGTTTGCAGGAAAACTCTTTTCATTTTCAAAGACGATCTACAGTTTTAAGTTGTAACACTTACTCTGTTGAACCCTTTATAAACAAAATTAATATTTCATCTTCTTTAAGCTGTTGAATTTCAATCCTTGATTTTTTTATTATCATTTTTAGCTTCTTTGTTTTTTTTGACATAACTACTTCTTGTTTCATTAATATTTAGTTAAGAAAGTCCATCATTTAATTTTCCCGCTGTAATATGAAACTTTCTGGTGAACAAAAACTTCAAACCGAAATATCAATTCTGTATTGTTTGCGATAACCAGAAGTGTTGCTCATTGTTCGGTAGGGTGCATCAAAAAGTTTTTTTTCAAAATGTCTAAATGCATAGTGGACATAATGTCAATAAGGACAATAAAATAATATCTGTCATAATAGTGAAATTAACTCTCACTTGTTCTGGCAAATGATACAAAACTGTAATTATCTGAAAAAACCATTTAGGTATACCAAACTGAAGGAAGACAAATTGTGCATCCGACGGAATTAAAATATACAAGGTGTTCTATTTGAAAAATTTGACCTTTAGACATCTAAACATCACCTAACTTGAGAAGCAATTATGGACACTCTTCCTACTTCAGTGGTTACTTAGCATCTTCCAAGATACTACTTGTATCGGATGACGTTTCGTAAACCATCTAGATACTATTGCAGCAATCGAATTTTTTTAGAAAAATCAAATAACTCAAAAACTCTCAGGTTTAGAGATATAACACATTATAGGTTTTTTATTCAGAAAAATAAATAGACTTTAATTCTGCAATAAAAAATTTGTCGTTTCATAAGAAAAATGTATGATTAGTTTGCCGTGCTTTTACACCCTGTATGTTTGCCAATATTTTCAAATTATGGTTTCGATACATTCATACAATATACATGAGATTACAGATCGTATTAAAGATGTGAGTATGAGGGCTTCCTCGTATCGATGAAAGACCATGTATATTGCATTTCTGTTGTAGTCGTAGAGACGTTGAGTTCCGCTAGAAACGCGTGCTTTTCCTTTTTCTTTTCCTCTACCTTCAAAATAAGTTATAATTCACACCTGAAAAAATATACTAATTTTATTATGACTCTAGTTTTCTATACATTATTTTTTCTATAAATATTTTTTTGCTTGTATCACTCAAATAATTACAAATTATTTACATTAACGTGACATATTTTTCACGAATAATGAAAAGCTATAAATAAAATAATTCACAATAAATTACAAGCTGGCAGTGTTATCTTTAAATACTTTTATTTCGTTTACTTGTCCTGATTGTAATTAGTTTACCTAAACCGAAAAACACCACTTATCTGGTTTGTTAATGTTAAATACTGTAGTTTAATATAAAAAAGGTCAAATAATGTAAAACATTTAATAAACATCTAAACCAATAAATTTTATTTTAAACAAATCATATTTAATTGCCTGCTCTATTTACCTATTCCCTTTGCGTATACAATTATAGATGTTTAAGCACTGAAATATCATTCATCATTTATTAACCAAGCTGCATATTTCCTTCGTTTTTACCATTACACTAAGTGTTGTTGAAAAGAATCAATCTGTGAGTAAACGATTAAAATTTTTCTCTAAGCATGCTTAGATTTTTTTATCCTAATTTGAACGATAATACTTGTGGTTAACTAAATTTGAATGTAATAGGATAATATAACGTCAGGATGGTTTGCAAACAACAGAAATCCTCAAAACGCATGGATCGAACGGCAATACCGTATGGGGCCAACGTCGGATGCACGAAGAAATTTATGGTGGAACGCTACTTTTCGGGGATCAACCACTTACAATTCTTTGAGGAGATCTTCTCCAACAGTTGATGGATTATAAAATTTTGTTCTTGTTCTAGATGTTTCAGACTAAATTGAAAATGTAAACCGATTAATGTTATAATAAATTAATTATCTTTGTCTTCATTCAAAATTGTAGAAAAACTAAGGAAATAAGCAGTAAATAAATAAACATTTTCTTTTTGTTTAGAAATGTAATAAGAATTTTTTCTAAATTACCATAAATTTTTAATGATATTTTAATGGTTCACAAAGAAAGTCTGTATAAATTTTGAATCACGTCAAACTCAAAAATATACAGGGTGTTTCAAAATTCAGTACAAATGGCGTATGTTTGAAATGAAAATAAAATTTTTTCCCTATAAACATGGGTTCTAAAATATACCCTCTTTGAGCTACAGCCATCTTATATGCGGAGAAAAATGGAGGACTGTGTTGTAGCTGGCGGAGAACATTTCCAGCACTTGTTACAAAGACATCAATTTCTTTGTTTTTAATGAAATTAAAAAAATTAAAACCAATTTGCTTAAACGTTGTTTCATAATTAAATAAAAAAAAAAATTAAACCAATTTAGTTTTATAATAACCCCTTGTTCTCTTCATTTTTAATGCCCAAACAGATGAAATACTCATTTTTTTATATTTATAAGTCAAAACATAAAATGTTTCTGTTTAAATGTGCCTACACCTTTTCCCCTTTAAATTTATTGTTATGTCATTTTAGAGATAAGAAACAGTAGAACGTTCAAATCAGCAGTGGATTGAAAATGTGAAAGAAATTTAATAAATAATTGCAGTCAGAATTTTAAAGAAATTACTTTTTAAAGAAAATTAAAACGGCTATAGCTCAAAGAAAGCGTATTTTAGAACACATATTTATATTTTATTTTCATCTCAAAAATACTCCATTAAAATATGTGTACTGATTTTTGAAACATCCTGAATAATTTAATTTTTATTTAAACTCAACGAATTTACAGATCCTTCAAAATGCTATTTTGACAGTAAAAATTCAAACAACACGTCAAATCACTGAGTTCAACGATATAATGGCATATTGCATACCAAGGGGGGAAGAGTTTCAGTCCTGTCGAAAGTGTGAATTTTACCTCAAGGGAGTTTATCGAAACTTTCCATCAAAGTTTGTGTACTATTTTATTAAGAATAATTCATTTTTGTCTGTAAACTAAAACAGAAAAATTATTAATAAAAAATCGTAATTGCCAAATCATTACCGAATCCTTAACAATGCAAAGAACAAAGAAATGTAGATTATTTTTGATGGGTTCCACTATAACTATAACCCATCAATGGATATGCGCCTCCTGCAATTCCACGTCTAAGTTGCAATCTTTAAATACAGGCAATACAATATACTTCCCATTCTGTCTGGACGATAAAAAAATAAATGGAAAATAGCCTAAAGATTTACGTTAGCAAAAAACCACAGAAACTGCTTACGATAAAAATTCACGTTTACTAGCGTTAAAATTTTAATGCATACGTGTTACTTTGCTTATTACGGCCCTGTCGATTTTCCCTGCGAGTTTAATAGAACAAGGTCAACGTCTAAATTTAATTGCGCTCGTTTTACGTTCTTTCTGTTTGTGTTAGACTGGCAACGAGGACAGTCGTGTTTTGTAAAAAAAGAAACTGCGAAAGGAAATTCTAAACACAAGTGATGGATTAATCCAAAGTTGTTATAATCATCCGCCTGTTGTGAAACGTAAATTACACGGAATATGTAATGAGAAATAAACGTAAATGTTGTTTAGAATGAACGTTTTCAGGTAGCTTACTGACCTATATTTTACCACGTGGTAAATAGTCGCTGCATTGGGTTTCTCTAATTATTACAGTTTGTTTGTCCTTTCGTATTTTCTGGGATTACTTAGCTTGATGTCTGCTGAGATTTGATTACGTCCAGAAATTGTTGGTTCTCTTCTGAAACCGTTACTGCCTTATGCTGTTGTAATTAGAAGGATTACCTCTCGACCTTTACTTGTACTTGAGGAAGTAATATGCGCAAATAAACCTATGCTGTTAGGAGGTGCCGAGTAGAGTTCTGTCACGCAAGATAGCGGGGACCAGCGACTTTGGGCTGTCTCGCAAGAAAATTCCTTCAATACTGTGCCGCCGACCTAAATCGCCATCAGTGCTTTACTTGGCAGCTATTTCAATTTTATCGTGTGTATCGAACAATCCAATTACCAGTACCAAACCATTTCTTAACTGTAACTGGAAACTATTGTTGTCGAACGCTCCAAAAAACGCCTTAATGAACGATACACGTTTGTGATCCTAGTTAAGTAACTTATCTCTTATGTTTAATGTGGAAGAACTGTGTGTCGCTAGATCAATTACTTTTGCTCGACGGTTTCTTATCCTGTTTATTGTATTACTATCACAGTAACCTTGACTGTTTTGATAAAGTACGTTTTAAGTTAAGATGGCGCTTATAATTAATTTACTCATTGTTACATTTGAATCCACACGCTCTGTGTGCATAGCTAGCGGAATAAGTTTGACGCTCAAGGAATATATTAACCCGTCTAACTCAATAACAACGGTTATCGAGTTTTGTCTATTACCTGTTGCTGTGTCGCTAATTAATTTTTATTTATATGTGTGAATATCACCGAGAGGGCACGATATTCTGTATTGCTACTGATATACATTTTTTTTGACGATTATGTGTGTTATCAATTAAACAGCTCTTAATTGATCATTAACCAAAGTTATTGTTACTTGTTACAGTAACAAGTTGATAATTTCGCTACAGGCATAAGTGATTATAAATCGAACGTGCCTATGTTTTTGTCAAGCAGTGCGAGGAGTACTATTTTTGTTTCCGTCACGTTTTTTGTCATAACCAGTTCCGCCTACGAATATTAGTCTGTGACGCAAGAAGAAGTGATTACCTTAAATTTGCTTACCGGCAAAGTTTGCGAAAGAATCATTAATATATTATATGAAGCATCATTGTGTGCTTTAAACAAGAATAATGAAAGCATTTGCTCAATTGCAGTCGGAACCGTGCTGAGAAGACTGGGGTCTAAGCTAGGCAGTAAGCATTATAATATATCTTTAGGATAACACCTAAGACCCCTTCAGTTTGTTTTTTTTTTTTTTTTTTTTTTTTTTTTTTTTTTTTTTTTTTAAATTAACTATTTAAAACAATGTTTAATTTTGACAAAGTTGTGTAAATATTTATACCCAACGCTGCCTGAGGATAGAAAGATAAGAGGGTAAGGCTTTGCCCAAACAATTAAACAAACAAAACATGTATCAAAATAGTTAATATTCTTTGTAGAAAATTACTTTTAGAAACAATTATAATACATGTATCCTAGAGGGAAACGTTCATCAGTTTACATTTAAACACAAACAAACACCATTATTAGGATGTAGATGCTAAAACGTTTTTGATTCAAAATATAAAAATTCAGCTTATTTATACATAATTTTCAAATAAAACTAAATAATGTTAGTTGACAGTGGATAACACCATGGGTAACAAGCGAGTTTCACCAGTTGCTACGCTTCTACCTGCCTATTCAGTTAAATTTTCGAGATTGCGTTAATTTTGAGATGGTCATATTGCGGTTCATTTACCTTACTAACATTACGCATTTGGTTGCCATGCTTTTAATAGTATATTACGTATAAAGAATTGCAAGAAACGTATTACCTACGACTGTGAAAAGTAATCATAGAAGTACGTAATTGCTTTAATATTTCAGTTATGTACTATAATATATCTACGACCACCTCAACAGTGTTGACAAACGTTAACCGTTATTGAAGTTAGGAAACATTATTTTTAGTGATACATATAAGGTGCTTAACAGAATAATTTGTTAATTGCTTGAGTATAGTTATTGAACATCACCAAGGGCTACTGTACAGGTGAATAGTGATACTTACAGAATAATATGATCGCAAAACAAACCATCAAAACAAGAGAAATAAAATAATACATGGTAAATAATTTCTCTTTTTATTTTTTATTAATGAATTGTAAAAGTCTTATACAATAAAAAGGACTTCAATAGGAGTAGAACAAAACAACAAGTCCTTTTTGCCAACGTTTTGCCTACTTTAGGGTGGGCTTCTTCAGGCCATTTAAAGTAATGTGAGTATTGGAACTTATTTGCATTGTATTTATAAACCATCAGTAACAATTATTAAAAGATTTAATAAATAAAAATATTCAATTGTTGTAAAGTAAAACAAAACGAGTAACATCGACATATAATATTGCACGTACAGGCGCGCCATGTCGCACTTTATACGTTTGCGTCGTCCGCACTCATTGAAAGCGACGTCGACGTTCGCCGAAACCGCTTGCGATAACGAAAACGACGTCATAGCTTCCGTTCGAGAGAACCGTACGCGGGCTAAAAGAAGCGGCTATCCGACGAAGTAATTTTTTTTTTAATTTCCGAAGAGAAAAAGCTGTAAACGTAGTCGAAACGCAAAAAACGTAAAATTTCGGTGTCGATTACGGTTTTTTGCGATTTACGGCTTTCGTTTCGAAGATATTTTCAAATTTATCGTCGCCTTTTGTAGATTTAATCGTTTCACGTGTAAATTAAAAAAAACCGCGTTCGAAACAAACGCCCTCCAGAGCTACGAGGGTTTTTGAAAAATTTTTGAACCAATTATTAGTCTAAACGGCAGACGATTTTCGAAAAATTTTTGCGACGTCCGATAGAAATCGAAAAGACAAACACGGTGAATTTTTTTTCGAAAACGTGGGAAGTCGGGGACGGTAGTTAGACCCCGAAAACCGAAAAAAAGTAAACCCCTAACTGGGAAGGGCTTATAACTCGGAAATTTTAGAAAAAACATTTTTTCTAGTTCTTCTTTTGATTATTTGGTACAACTTATTACATTTCCGTATATTCCTTTTCTTCTGATTGGTTTTTAATGTGCAGTAAAATTGTTTCTGATTTTTTCAGCATTTTTTGGTTGTATATTATTTTTGGCTACATAGATTGTGGTTTACTTCTTTGTTACCGACTTTGTAATAACAACTTTTTTATATTCAAATACTATATTATATGCTGGTGATATGTTGTCTCATTTCCAAAATTTATGAATTTCTTTGTTTTGTGTTTGATTAATTAATTCTGTTACATCGTTTATTCCTTCTCTTCTCATGTGTTTTCCTTTACCGAATAATTTGAATAGTAATACTTAAGCTGATGATTATTATTGCAGTTTACGTTACTTTTTCAGTCTCTTCTAATATACGTTATTATTTATTTTCTCTTCTCTTTGTTGAATATCCTCGCATATAATAGCTTCTAAAATATTTACTCCATCTATTACATCGTTTGTTTATTTTATATATCCTGTTTTTTTTTTCGATAACTACTAAATTGTTTGGCATTTTTAATTTAAATTAAACTAAACTCGTTGCTTAACACTTACTGTAAAGCATTTATGATGATGGTACCTATTAGTACGTGGTTTTTGTACAAAAGTATTTTCAAAGTATTTTCGACGGCGCTGGTTAATGTTTGTTCGAAGGATCATGAATAAAATCCACTACCCAAGGTATCCTTTACCATAGATGTAAGTACTGAATACCTTGGCTAGTGGCTTTTATTCATGGTCCTTCGAAGAAACATCAACTAGCGCCGTCGAAAATACTTCGAGATTGTGCAAATTTTGGCAAATTACTTTTGTCAGAAAAACAACGTACTTATAGGTACCACCACCCGACATCAGCCGCTGGTCGAATTCAAGATTCCAACGCCTTTGACAACATCACCGGACATCAGCCGCCGGTCGGATACAAGATTACGAACCAACGCTGTCGATAACCACCACGGCCGGTCGAATACAAGAATCCGAAGACTCTGACAATCTGTACAATCTACAACCGCCATCAAGCAAACTACAACTAATATCTACGAGGAAATGAAGGAGATCAACACGCTCGTTCGCCCACAAGCATCGAATCCTGCCAGCCAGTACCATTACGTGCTGTTCCACAACCTACCAAGCATCTGGTCTTACAAGCCATTGCCAATTAAGACGCCTAAGCGAAGAACAACGGACAACGGATAATGGAAACATTTATTCTACCCCAAATTAGCTCTATATTGTACTTCGAGCGCCCAAAATGTTTAAAGTAGTTAAAAATAAAAATTTTATTAATTTCTCCAAAACCCTTTTAATTTTAAATTCGTATAATGTATGTAAGTGATTGCATTTCAACCAAGCTTGCATTTTTACAGTATGTCACAATTGTACAACAATGATTACTGCAATGTACCTTATGTTCAAATGCTTAATTTACAATCCAAAACGTATAAATACTTATTGAAACTTAAAATAAACATGATTCAAGGTTAGTTGTTGATCACTGCCATTACAACTGGTACCGTTTAGGTACTGAATACCTTGGTTAGTGGCTTTTATTCATGGTACTTCGATTCTACTACGACTTTTGCCAAAAAACAACGTACTCATAGGTACCCTCACCGGACATCAGCCCCCGGTCGAATACAATAAAACGAACCAACGCCGTCGACAACCCTCACCGGACATCAACCGCCGGTCCAATACAAGAGTACGAACCAACGCCGTCGACAGTCATCACCGGACATAAGCCGCCACAGTATTTTTTTGCTGTATAGTGTATCTGAGGTGTTGTTTTCTTTCTGTTTGCTCTTTTCAACTTTTATATTAATTACTGTTTGTTATTTGTTTATGCATGTTTGGTATCTGGTTCTTCCTCTCAGAGACATTGTATACTTAAGTTTGAGGTTTGTATTTGTTAGAATTAAATTATTTTCAATGCTTATCCCCATTATCGCATTGTCCGGCGATATGTAAACGTATTTTTTTTAGTTCTTCTAGTTTGTTTAGATCTCCATCTTTGAGTGATGTTTGTACGTTTACTGTTCCTATGGACAGCTTGTGGCTTTCTTTTCAGGCCTGTTATTTTAGTCTACTCACTTAGAGACAAGATTTTTTTTTTAAATTTGCCATTGGGTTTGGTTATTTAGGGGTTTTGAGCCATAAATCGCCACGTTGGTCAGACGAATTGGCGAGTTGGTTTATGGATAGGAAAAGATATTTGGTTTCTTGATGGGATTTTAGAATAGTGGAATAGTTCTTTTTCTATAGTGGAGGATGGAAAAGAAACCAAGACTCGCGTAAGCAGAGTCGCGTCCTTAAGATAAACCTAACAACACCCACCAAGATTGTAGATGAGTGTTCACCTGCTACCACATCAAGGTTAGGAGAAGACAAAATAAAAATTTCAAACATTGAGCCGTAAGTTGACCACAACTCGCTTAGTTACGGACCGATTTTAAAATTCAAAAAGCATCAAACGCGATAAAGAATTAAAAATTTTGGGTCATTTCAGTTTTTTTAACCTTGAGTGTTTTCAAAAGTTATAAGTGAAAAACGTTTCCGACAAAATTTCAATCCAAAACTAAAACGGCCATAATTTCTAAATTATAATCGATAAAAAAAAGTTTATTTAAAAAAAACGTTCGTTTTATGTCTCTATCGCATATTGTTTAATAAAATATATTATTTTAAAAAAATTTTTTCAAGAAATTTTACATTTTTATTAGGAAATACCCCAATTTTACATATTTATAACTTCGGAACCGTATTACGTAAAAACATGAATAGAAAAACATAAGATTTGTAATTTTGCAAATTTTTAAATGGCTTAGCTGTATAGGGTTCAATTTCTCCCAAAAAAAATCTGCTTATGCACGAACTTGGTGACTAACACTCTTAACGGCGTTTTGTGAACCAAAGAGCTGTTAATAGCACAACCTTGCTTAATCATAAAATAGTATTTAACGTTTCCATCAAGGTAAAACGGTTTTTACTGGCAGACAGAAGAATATGACTGACGAGTCGAAAACGAGTCTGTCACCTTCTGAAACGAAGCGGGTCGAGATTAACTTTCACAATTTGGCGAGCGAAGCGAACCGTGTTTTTATCAAATTTGTATTGAAACAATTTTAATGATTAAGAAACACTAGAGTTAAACCTTCACAATTTTGCGAGCAAAACGAGCCGTGTCTTTTTCAAAGTTCTATTCGGAAAACGACGTTACTGTGATGGTTACAACCTGCCGAGCGAAGCGATCCGTGTCTTTATCAAATTTGTATTGAAACAATTTTAATAACTAAGAAACGCCAGAGTTAAACCTTCACAATTTGGCGAGCGAAACGAGCCGTGTCTTTTTCAAAGTTGCATTCGGAAACCGATGCTATTTTGACGTTTAGAATCTTGCGAGCGAAGCGAGCCATGTCTTTATCAAATTTGAATTAAAGCTTTGAGTAAGAAATTCATAACTTGGCGAGCAAAGCGAGCCGTGTCTTTATGAAATTTGCATTTGGAAAACGACTTCACTGTGATGTTTACAATCTGGCGAGCAAAGCGAGCCGTGTCTTAATTAAATTTGTATTGAAACAATTTTTTGAGAAAGAAAAACTAGTTTGATCTTTTACAATTTGGCGAGCGAAGCAAGCCGTGTTTCTACCAAACTACCGTCGCGCCAATCGATTGCTGCTAAGCAGCAAACCCCATCGCTGCGAAGCGGCGCTGGGCAAGCGTCGCGTAAGCACAAAAGGATCTGTTGTTTTTGTTTCTACTCTATTGAATTCCCTTTTCTTTGTAGAAGATTTTTATAATTTATTAAAATGATACATATTTAGTGTAGTGTAAACAGTCTATCTGGGGTGTCTTTCACATACTAATCAGCAAATAGAAAAACATTTGTGAATAGTGCACATAATTGTAAAAACTCTGTAGGTTGAAGAATGATGACTGTAACTACATCTAACAAAAATTACTCATTTGCAGAATTAATTTGACGTCCGGAAAAAAGTCAAAACGCTTCTAAAATGTTGTGATATACTTATCTGTTGTTATTCTCAAATACTTTTAGATGTGTAAACTTTGACAGTTTGGTATAGTATATAGATAGTTTGGTATAATAATTCTCCCTACAACCGATAGAATGCTGCACTAGTACTGTTAGTGGGTAACGTAGAATGCTTTGTTACAAATTATCGCTTAATTTTAAATTTTGACATTTAAAAAAGGAAAAAATTACCAAAGTACATAAAAGTAAAGAAAAAGAGCAAAAAATTAATACAGTGATCCCAACAAAACAAGAAAATACGAAAGAAGTGGGTGTAATGTACATTTGTTTTCCTTCCTTAAAATGTATATACATTCGAGGCACAAACGCCCCAAATAGGTTAGCGTATTTAACAGTCGATAACACCGATGAATCCTGCAAGTAATTCATGCGACAAAACATTGTTCAAAATGTGTTTAACAATAATTACGACGAGTACCGGACCGTGGCCGATTATTTAAATAGATTAAAAGCGCACAAAATTAATCGTACTTGAAAGATCCTTCGAGTTTACATAGTTATTTATTAATGCCCAAAAAGATACGTTGTTAAACGCTCAACCACGATACATATACATAGAACGCGACAAAATGTATGAATGACATGCATCAAAAATTAACTTAGCTTGTGTAACTATGAAGTTTTCAGTGTTCGGCAGTTAATCAGCAGAAATAACAGGTCTCGTATCCAAATCTAATATTTGAGTATCCAAAGAAAACAAAGAAAAAGCCAAAATAGACTCCGATGATAACAGTTGCTGGCTGCTTACAAAGGATTAAATAAATAGCTTATGTTGAGTGGTGGCTTTGACCCGACGATGGCTTCAAGGTAAGTTGATTAATTATTTAATTATAGTTCACCAATCAGTGTTCATGTGTTCATAAAAAATTGAAAAAGACAATTTGGATAAATGACATCAGCTGAAATAGGACAGAATGTGACGTTTATGATGTGTATGAATGTTACAGGTACCTTTATCCCTCCCCTACTTATATTTAAAAGACAAAGAATGAATGATTGCTGGTTAATGTTCAATGCATCAAATGAAGCAATTGGATGAATAGTTCCATGTTTCTAACATAGCTTAAACATTTTGTAAAACATACCCACCAACTAGATCTTCACATTCTTCTAATTTTGGACGGTTATGGCAGCCATAATGACCTTTCATGTTTGTGAAAATCATATTCATAAGCTGAGCACTCCACTGCATACTACGCACAAAAATGCAGCTACTGGATAAAACATTCATGAAACCTTTTAAATGATCCTAAAATGAAGATTTCATCCCGGTACGAGGATAGGTCAATATGACAAAGCAGGGTTAATGGCACAGGCTTTTTCCCAAACTGCTTGATTGGACATTGCACAAAAGAGTTTTCAATGTACTAGAATATATCTATGTAATAGTAACTTATTTACCGACTTGGGATTTTCTTCCATCTATCATAACGGATGTCCCAAAATACTTCTTAAACTATCGAAAAAGAAGACATTTCCAATCAGCAAAACATGATATTGATGAAGCTTCTATGCAAAAGTATAAAAGTGTACATGCAGCATAAACACTCAGGATCTGCGATTAATAAACAAACTACCGTTGTTGCCGAAGTTCACACTATACTATCAACCGCTAAGTAAAGCAACAATCATAAAGCAGGTGAAGGTTCTATGGAAATGGAAAAAATGCACACGAGCTAAAAACCGAAACCAAAAAATAACTAAAAAATTAAAATTCGAGAACCGATAATTAAGAGTACAAAAGCGAAGAAAGAAAAAATATAAAGGACAAAAATTATTACCTAATTTGCCACAAACATTTCTGAAAAGATTGGATACAATGTCAGAGCTGTCAAGAATATGTGCACATGGAGAATTAACAGAGCTCGATTTAATGTCTTCTTTGCATATATACGACTTTTGTAAAGATCCATTAAGTTGAATTATTGGTTTAAATAAAGTTATTTGATTTCTTTTTGTATTTGTTCACCTGTCCCATGTTACCCTCCATAATTAAGTATCGCCAAAAATGTGTTGCTTTTATATTATTAGAGAACTTGACTACAAATATTCACCACAATTTATTTTATAAAACATATTGATTCCATTTCTCTTGGGTTGAACTGGTACTGTCAATTTTCAATTTGTCGTATTTACTTTTTAGAAAAAAAGATAGACCTTAGCTGTCTCGCGCTACCCGACTTTTCCCTAACATTATCACAAAATAAATACCTATTTATTTATTTATTCGTATGGTACATTTTAAATATTGTAAGTAAGTATATTTCAGTGCAATAGCGTTGAATACATAAAACATAATAACAACAAGAACAACAAAGACAACAAAATAGACAAGCTCTATAACTAAAAAATTTGGTTATCATTAAATATGCGTCTATATAACAAATGTTAAAAAATAAATATAATTAATATGTAAATTAATAATATGTATAACTTAAGTAGAAAAGATGTGGGCATTCACCATCAAAATTACATACATTCTCTCTGTACGCAAGTACATGAAGTAATTAGTCTCTGTACATGTGGTAATTGCTCTTGGTACTTGCTGAGGGTGTAGTTGGTTAGGACAAAATTACATACTTTCTGTACACGCATTGCGCTAAGTACACGGCGTGTACTTGCAAGTGCGAACAGTGGTTGCGGTGGTACATGCAGTACCTACATGTATGCATGCTTTGTGTATTTTTCAATTACTCTCGGTACTTGCGGAGGGTGTAATTGCTTCAACACGTCCGCCACCCGCCTGATGAAGTAAGATGGCCGCTAGCAAGACTCCGCCATCTTGTCGGTGGGTCATCTTTTGAGTACTCTGTTGATAAGAGTGAGATGATTGAATAATTCGCCGCTTCTCGATGAGGTGGAACGTCGTTAAGCCGGTGATTTTGATTAGAATTGTGATATATTTGATAATGATATGCAAGATGGCCGGCTATAATTACTTATCGTTAACGCCGCTCCCCCCCAGCCGCCGTGCGAGTGGATTATTAAGCGGACCTAGAGAGAATACTAAACATGCTGAAACCTATGTGCACTGTCTTTTTAATCAACGCTTTGGAATATTAATAACAAATGCAATTAAGAAGCACTTATTAGTTTAAAATAGCAACCACTTATTTTTTACCAAAAGCGTGAAAATTTGAAAACGGTTGTTTTTTATCGACTCACCTATAAACACCTGTAAATTACGCTGTTGATTGAAATAAATCATAAAACGTTTAGAACTAATTTATTTAAAAAAATTATATGTATATATAAATAATTTCGATGTCTGCGTGTGTGGTGTCTTCTGCGATAGGCGCTTCCTCTTCCGGGGATGGTGGTGGTGATGCTGGCGCTGCAACATCCTCGCTAATTCGAGCGGTGAGTTGCGCGCGATACCTTCGCGCGTCGTTTGGTGCGCCGCGAGCTCGGACCATCTGGCTATTTGTAAAATTGTTATCAAAACGTGCAATGAAAATTCACATGTTTAAAAGCAATGAATTTTATATAAACGGTGAGGTTTAATAAAAACACTTACAACAACACCCAAGCGACCTTGTTCCCGCCGCTCGAATTCTCGAGGGTGCACCCTCCGAAGATGGTCGTCCATCATTTCGACAGGTACCGAATGGTTCCTGTCAACCACACACACCGACATTTTCGTTGTTGTTAATGCTCGTCGACGAGGCATTTTTTTTGTCCAAAACGTAAAATTTCCGCTTTTATAAGTAACCCGAAAGAGATGCAATATGAGATGCAATTCAGACAAACCCCGACCCTAATTTTTTTGGCCGAAATCGATTTTATGGGTTAACGTAAAAAAAGAATACACCCTGACAGCTGACAGAATTGGGCCTATTGGATATTGTGAAAAAAAAACAAGTAAGAGGGATCTCTGTCTTAGAAAAATGAAAAACAAAAGAAAAAGTTAATTAAAACCAATTTAACTAGACGATTAAATATATAATTTGTGTCAATATACCTTCAGATGTAAAACTTTTAAAAAAAGCCGCATTAACCAGAACTTTCTAAAAGAATTAAGGTAATGAAAAATAAAATTAACCCCAATAACTATATTATAACGCGCAAACAACGGCCACTGTATGGTAATTCAAGATAAAACTATTTATTCAATTCTACAGACTTTACTTTAATCTTCAAATTTCTTCTGTTGAAATATCAAACACAAGAAATTCAATAATTACATGTTTTGCATAAATTTCAAATATAGCATATTAAAGTAGAGGTGGAATTGCAAAAATCCCATATTATGTAAATTTTACATAAATAACCGCAAAAATTCCAGAATTGCATGTTTTGCATAAAACTCATAAGCTTAATTATTCAATTAGGCCAATAGTTAATTTTTCTTCTCGAACTTGTTTGATTTCTAAATTCACCGATACGTTATCTAGTTTTAGTAGCTAAATTAACGAAATAATGATAATGGGGATTTGGCAAATAAAACTGCTAAAATTTTACATTAACAGTCTGTATTTTACCCTTAATGACAAATTTTATAGTATTAATGTAGTATATGTAAAGGTGGAATTGCAAAACCCCATATTATGTAAATTTTGCATAAAATAATAATAATGTCGTTTTTATATAAATTGCTCCAAATTTTTAACTTATCGGCGATTGTTTGTAGCGAACGTCATTTGAATCAAATTTTATAAAACAAATTTCATTAAAACTGCATACAAATTTTTTGAAATTAACGTGGTTTAAGGCAAGCTGCATAGGGCAAGTGCAGTAATAAAATAAATTAGGTGGGCAGTGTAGCCACGTTGACGAGACACGAAACATGGCTGCGTAAAACCCTTAGAAATTTAGGCCCAAGCAATTAAACACGGCGCCCTATTTATTTACAAACAGCATGCCGTCTTTTAAATACAGCTTTCTCAAACGCTTTACAGTGGAAGAGCCTAATAATTTTTAGATAAAACGTCAAACAGGCAAATCCAAATGCATTGGTAATAAAAGAATTAGATAAGGGCAACGTTGGAATTTCAGTAAATGGTTTTGAGCACGACAGTCTGGCGTCAGGCAGGAATACCCTTCTAATGGGTTGGCTCGTTACTGTAAATTATATCACAAGTCGTCCACATGAATCGAATGTTTGATTATTATTCCCGAGATAATTTTGTATGTTTAAGTTGCGTCTAATCAATTTTTGTATTTCATTGCAACTAATTACAAAAATATTAGTTTGTGCCATCAGCTGCACCCACAGAAAAAAATATTTGTAATTAGTTGCAATAAAATTTAAACAAAAAATATATTTGATTTTGCTATTATCAAGCTATTTAATCTCTTAAAACAAAAGCAATCATGTGTATTTATCATGGTAATAAAAAAAACAATGTTTATTGGTTGATGTGCTTATCTATCTAATTTATTATGAAAGGGTTTAAATAGAAAATATACAAATGTGGTAAAATTATACATACAGCTGTCGGAAAGTCAAAAACATGTTTTTTATCGTTTTGGGTCGTGCTATGACACTACATTCTAGTTTTATATCGAAAGGATTAATTAAAAGCCAGACGGTATAAATTATACAGGCCGTGAGAAAATAGAATCCAAAAATGTTGGGTTTTTTAGTGGGGATCACAATATATCAACGCTATAGGGTTAAGACCCATATATGTGGGGCACGTTAAAACAGTGGCTTCATCACAATCAATAATCGACTTCCCAACTTAACAAAGTGGGTCAGTGTGAAAACCGGTTCTACGGGGGTAAACATTGACCTGCTTCAGTTTAGTTACAATCATTAGTTCGTGGCCGATGCAAACATCACTCGATCGTGCAAAAAAAAATCATAACGTAAATTTAGTTGTACAATAAATGCGAATATATTAATAACAATAGTGAAAATTAACTTTAAAATGTCGTTAAATAGTTTAACAACAAGTGCCATAAAAAAATAAAATATTCTTACAATTTATTAGCTAAAAAAAAGTGTGATAGAATCATTTTTAAAACTGGTGCGCAAATACGTTCGTTTGGCATCAAAAGTGCAATAGGATGGTGTTCTAGAAAACAGCGCATCGAGGCAGGTTATTCAGTCGTTTATTTCGAATTTACTGGTATATAAAACTTTATTATACGAGCTAAAAAGAAGAAAAAGTCAACAAAGAAGAATCGGACTAGAAGAATCTGCTGGATTGACATGGAGTGAGCATTTTTAAGCAGGCTTAGGTGTAGTATCATCGTGAATTTAAGGCATAGGTATATCAATTCGTTTTTTCTGACTGTCTCGCTGCGTTATGGCAAAGACTTATAATTTTGCTGCGAAAGAAGAACCAAAATATAAAAATAAACTTTGTGTTATCTGGTGAGTTTCTAAAGAATTCAATAGACGGCAGTGAAATGCGTGACATCAAAAACTTTTCAACTAAAAATTATTTGTTATTGATGAACGAAACCAACGAAACAATAAATAAAAGTGGTTTTGCTGTGTGGTTTGCTGAAAATGTCGTACAATCTTTGATGAAAAAGATGGAAAATTTTGACGAAAAAAGTCCGTGGGCACTTTGTCGTATCGTATCTTTGGGCGTCAATATCAATAAGTGCGGAGACATTCTACACGCTTCCTCTTGTTTGCCGCTACCTCGAGAAATCGCACTCACACGCGCTGTAATTAACATTCAAAACAAGGACAATGGCTGCTTCTTTTGGTCTATTGCGGCTCTTTGGCCACCGCACAACGGAATAAACATCAATCGTGTTAGTTCATACCCTCATTATAGTGAAAAAGTTTATCACTGTGCCCACGTTGTTACGGTTCAAATTAGAATTGCACAAAATTTGTGCGCTCTAATAGGCGTTAGAATAGCAAGGACATAACACGGGGAATCGGTTGTAGTGTACGTTTTTGGTGAGAGTTGATTGTAGTTTTGTGCAGAAGAGATGACAATTGTTGTATAGCTGGGAATCAAATCCATTCAGAATCCACGTGATAGTACAAAAATAATGTTGAAAAAGCAAAGAAGCTAGTTCGTTATCTACTCACACATGGTTCACAACAATTGTAAGTTGGAAAACGTCGGCTGGTGAACTTAGGGAAATTTAATTGTAGGTCGTTTTTACCTTTATGTATTGCCATTACTCTTTTATGTATGAAGTCTTTGATAACTTATCGGACCAGAGGTCATTAGCGTGACGGCGTTTGCTTTAGCGAATACCCAAAACGGCCGTTTTGTTCATATTGCTGCCGGTGTGCCGCCTTAAGGAGGAAAGCGTAACCCGTCGTAACGGTTGCTGCCGTCCACTAGCTTGGTGCGCCCACCTACGCATATTGAGGCCAACTTTGATAAACAAACAAAACTACGCTGAAGGACCGAAAGATAGGGCCTGCTTTTATATCTTACCCGTGCGAGCGGATTTGTATTTATTTCCGTATCAACAACTACGATTGGTTATCAATTTAACTGCGCTTTAGTACCTATTGTATTCATTAGAATAATTGAATGTACACTTTGTACTTAATTTTGGGATCCCATCATTAATCTTTTTTTTTTCGCACTTGCGTGCAATTGTGTCTTTACATTCACAGAATTTTAAGAATAATACGCTTTGAATCATATAACCGTGTTGCGTAGATACAAAGTTGGATTGTGTTTTGATTATTTATTAGCGCACATCCCGCACGTGTAGTTGTTTGTTTAACAAATATTATTAATTATCGCGGAAAAAGAAAATCCTTTTTAGTATAAAATTTATTTGCCATTAGTCAAAATGATCGTAAAGCTTTAGAATTGGTTTATTATCGTTACAAATTGGTATGCGCTTTCTAGGCTTAATGGTGACATTTTATACGGAGTGCTCTGAATACTACGACGCGCCATTTCTTTGTAAAACGTACGGATTCGCTCATCTATTTTTTTTATTAATCATTCTCTGTCTTTATTCTGCCGGTTTTTTTTACTTATGTGTTACTATTTATAAAATTTGGGATTGTTATTAATGGTTCTTGTGTGATAAGTCTGTATACGACGTGTATTTGGTTGATGAATATACTAATCTTTGTTACTTGAGTTAGTCGTTTGTGGTTCCTACTGACCGGGGGAGAAGCTTTCAACTAAAACTATTATTTTTTATACTGACTGCTCACTCCCACTCTACGAAAAATATGAGCTGCGGGTAGATGTTGCGATCCGAAGATAAAAGAAATAGTAATAGTTCTTTACCACCAAACTACCAAACTAACTCGTAACAACGTATCTTACATCAAACGTGAAGTCTAACCATGTCAACCTGCTGATGGTTCAGAACAGCTACAAGGTAGAAGACGACGGCAGCGACGAAGATGGAGAAAGCTGTGGTGAAACGAGGACGATCAAGATTCTGGTACCAGTGGTTTAGATGGTCATGCATGCAGCCGCGGCACCGATGCAGATCTCAGCTCAACCCGAGATGAAGTTGATTTTAATAATAGCAGTAAGTCACGTATTAAATTCCATTTCTGTCTAATCAAGCATTTATTGCGGCTTGTCAGATAACATGCCACAAAGCATTACCTTGCAATTTGTTTATGCGAGCGTTGTTTAAAGTATTTCTAGTTCTGAGCGTTTGGAAAACATAAATTAGAATGTAGAAATTTAAACAAATGTAAAGTTATCATGCCAAAAAAGGATCAACTGTCGTATTTAAAAATTACGCAAATCAAATGTCATTACCTTTTATTATATATGCGGATTTTGAATGCCTCTTAATAAAACGAAATGATGACGATAGAGGTTATGACGATAGAGGTTCGTTGATTGATAGGTTTCAATATCACCAACCCTCTAGCGTAAGCTATTATTTGCACTGTGCTTTCGATAGCAGCGGTACAGGGGGTTAGGATTGCGATGAGTGGTTTATAGTTCAAATATCAAACTCATTTTTTTAAAAAATATTTCGACAAAGTTGTTCCCATGTCGCCACTAACAGAGGCGGGAAAAATTAAAAATTTGAACGTGCAACCAACTGCGGAATATGCGAAAAAACATTTCAATTAAACGATATTAAAGTTCGAGACCACAACCACATTCGGGGATCTTACAGATTTGCCACGCATCAAACTTGTAATCTAAATTATAAGCTAAAAAGTAATATCTGTAGTTTTTCACTCTTTAACGAATTACGACGGTCATATATTTATCAGGAGTCTAATTAAAAAATGCAAGAGTATTTACGTCGTGCTCCTTAACTAAAGAAAATATATCAAATTTGAAGCAACTTTTGCAAACAACAAGAAATTTAGATTTATCGACTTATTTAGGTTTTTGAATAGTTCTTTAGAAAAATTGGCTTCATATTTAGATATAAACCAGCTTTGTATTTCAAAACGCAATTTTCAGATTTGTGTGAAAATAAATTTAATTTGGTCGCGAGAAAAGGCGTTATGTGTTACAGAAGTTATTTTGATTGTTATGAAAAATTGACGGACAGTGTTGGTGTTGCCTAGTAAAGACAATTTTTTTGATAAGTTAACAAACACGAACATTTCAGATTCTGATAATAAACACGCGGAAACAGTATGGAACACATTCAATATAAAAAAATTTAGGCGACTATGTAGATTTATATTTAAAATGTGATGTTCTTTGGTAGCGGACGTATTTCAAAATTGATGTATTTCAACATACGCAATCGACCCTGCATATTATATTAGTCTTCCTGCATATGCTTGGGCGCTATGTAAAGCACACTAATATCGAATTAGAATTGTTGTCTGATATAGATATTTTAATGTTTATAGAGAGAGTATAAGGGGAGGATTTTCTCAATGTTCCGTGCGGTATAGTAAAGCTAATAATGAATATTTAAACAATTATAACCCAACAATTCCTGATGCGTTCTAGATGTACTACGATTTCAATAATTTTAATTTTACGGGAATGTCGAGCTACTTGCTTACAGGCAATTTTAATTGGTTAAATAACAACAAAATCGATAATTTTGATTTGTTCAATATTCGTTCCGACTCGCCCATAGGTTATATTTTGAAATTGACCTGGATTATCCTGAAAAATACAAGACTTGCACAACTATTTGCCGTTTTGTCCTAAACATAAATCTCCACCAAATTGTAAACAAAAAAATTGTTAGCCACATTGCATAACAAATCACATTATATAATTCATCACGGCATGGTCTTAAAGCAAATTCACAGAATTTTCTCATTTAATTAGTCCGCTTGGCTCAAACCGTATATAGACTTAAATAGGCAATTAAGGATGAATTCTCAAAACTACTTTGAAAAAATCTTTACAAACTTTTAAATAATGCGGTCCTTGGAAAAAGCATGGAAAACGTTAGAAACCACAAAAACGTAAAATAGTCCAACGATGGAACGGTCGTTTCGGGCCGCGTCACTACATAAATCACCCAAATTTTCATAGTAGAACAATCTTTGACAATAACAGTGTAGTAATCGAGATGAACAAAACAGAAGTATTTATCAATAAACCGATTTATGTCGGTATGGTTATATTAAATATTTCTAAAATCCCCTATATAGCTTCCACGACGAATACACGAGGAGAAAATTTGGTTACGATAATTGCAAGTTGCTGTATACAGACACTGATAGTTTCATTTATAATTTTACTGATAATATACATGACGCTATGAAAGTAGATTCGCATCTTTTGATATGAGCGAATATGCAGAAAATAATGTTTTCGAAATCACGAGACGTAATAAAAGGTTGTGGGCTTAATGAAAGATGAAAACGAAAAAAAAAAAAAAAAAAAAAAAAAAAAAAAAAAAAAAAAAAAACACACAAAAAAAAACCAAAAAAAAAAAAAAAAAAAAAAAACAACCCAAAAAAAAAAAAAAAAAAAAAAAACAAAAAAACCTAAGATACCCCGGTAGGCTAATATATATATAATATTCGTCTACAAAAACAAAAAAAAAAAAAAAAAAAAAAAAAAAAAATAAAACCCTTTACTTTTAACAAAAAAAAACACAAACTTATAAAATAAAAAAAAAAAATATTTATTAAATAAATTAAAAATAAAAAAAAAAAAAAATAAATAAAAAAAAAAAAAAATTAAATTAAAATTTTATTTAATATTAAAAAAAATTAAAAAAAAATAATTAATTAAAAAAATTATTATATCACAAAAATGTATAAAAGCTTTTTTTTTATTATTTATTATATTATATATATTTTTATTTTAAACAACAACTACTAAAATGATTCTTCAAACCAATTTTAAATTTTCTAGTATCATCAATGTTTTTAATTTCACAAGGAAGATTATTAAAAAGATTTACGAGGAAATGTAAAAAACATTGATAAAGCACGCAATAAATTGTTTGATGTAGGGTAATTATAAAGATCGGCACTTATTTTAATATGTGATTTATTGTTAAAAACGTAAAGACAACATTCGAATATGTATAAATTGATAACTGTCATTATATTATGGTTAACAAATATTTGTCTGCAGCTTTCTTTTATTTTTAATTCGAAAATTATGCGAATAGTTTTTTTGTAATTTGAATATATCTTTTAGACTACTGCAATTGCCCCAAAAGACTAATTCGTATCTTAAAATTGATTGAATGGAGTAAAAAACCTTGTTAATTTTCGTAGACAAAATATACATTTATTCAATTTTGCCGTTATACTTTGTATGTGTTGTGCCCACTTAAATTTACTATCTACAACTATACCCAGTAGTTTTTCTGACGTAACAATGTTTAGATTGATATTAGACGCATTAATTAAATTGGAAAAATTTTTGTTATTGCTAGCGGTTGAGAAGGGTAACAAAGAAGTTTTCTAGAAGTGGATGATTAAACCAATTTTCTAAACAATTTAACGCAATTTTTGTATTTGATACAAAAGTCCTTTAATTGAGTTACTTCGTACGATAACATTGGTGTCATCGGCATACATAGTAATAGGAAAGGGTATGTTAACAGGGAGGTCGTTTATGTAAATAATGAACAGTATTGGTCCTAATATTGACCCTTGTGGTATACCGTAATACACATATTTTGGTTCCGAATAAAAATATTGTGTCTCTGTCTTGTTACTATACCTGATTTGAACTACCTGTTGTCGTCCTGTGATGTAAGTTTCTAATAAAGACAGCATTTTACCTCTGATTCCGTAATACTCAAATTTTTGTAATAAGATTTTATGATTAACTAAATCAAATGCCTTGGATAAGTCGCAATTTAAACTAACCACTAATTCTTTTTTATTAATACTTTCTAATATTGTACTTAAGGATTTTTCTATAGCTGTAAAGGTAGATTTATGTTTACAAAAACCGTGTTGATTTTTGCAGAAATAGTCTTGTTTCTCAAAAAATTTATAAATCGGTTTTTAAATAAGCAAAAATTTTTGAAAGCGCTGGCAGTATAGTTATAGGTCTGTAATTAGAAACCGAAGATTTACAGCCTTTTTTGAAAACTGGTATAACTTTTGCAAATTTAAATTCTTTTGGAAAATAACCATTCGTAAAACAAACATTAATGAGATCTGATAGTGGACCACATAACAACTTAGCATTAATTTTGATTACTGTTATTGAAATATCATCAAGTCCAATCGAATTTGTGTTTTGTTATTTTAAATATCACACCTTCTACCTCACTAGGAGTTGTTGGGGTATAGTACATAGACCTACTAGCCTTAATTTTATGTTTTATAAGTTTGTTCCAAGCAGTATCATTAATTACTAAATTTTTAAGTAGCGTAGTTGGTAAATTTGTAAAATATTCGTTAAATATGTTTGCTACACTGACTGGATTTTCTACTTTAGTGTCATTTATGTTTAAATTAATGTTCAACTGATTTTTACTACATTTGTTTAATTCTTTATTGATGATTTGCCAAGTTGTTTTTATGATGTTATTTGATTTAAGTAATGAATGCTGCACATGTAATTTTGGCAAACACTTCTTAAAATTTGGCTGTATTTGGTATAGTACTGCTTCAAAATGTTATTTGGAAATTTTTTTAAGCACATATATAAATTTCTTTTTGTTTTCGATGAAGTTTTGATACCTTTTGTTATCCAGCTATTGGATTTTTTTACAATTTTTTTTGTTATTGGATAAGCTGAATAAGGCGTTCTTTAAATGATCGTAAAATATCTCTACTTTGGAATCTACTGAAATATTAGAATTGTGTATAAAGTTCCAATTTACTCGTTCTAAGATACTCGTAAATCTATTATCTATTGTTGTTTATGTTAGTATATTTCATAATGTATATGTATTAATTAATTTTTTTGTGGGATTTAGCAAACTAGATATAGTCAAAAATTGAGCATTGTGGTCAGATAAATGAACTTCTATGTTAAGAGTTCGTGCTTCATTTTTGAAAAGTATATTGGTTAAAATATTGTCAATGCAAGTTGCAGTATTAGATGTAATCCTAGTAGCGCTCCAGATTGTTGGGTAAAATTTAATCGATTGAAGTAAAGATAAGTATGATTTGATTTTTCTTGACTTTACCAAAAAGTTTAAATTAAAATCTCCACAGAGTATT
The DNA here is from genome assembly GCA_030710515.1 of Abscondita cerata. Classification (NCBI taxonomy): domain Eukaryota; kingdom Metazoa; phylum Arthropoda; class Insecta; order Coleoptera; family Lampyridae; genus Abscondita; species Abscondita cerata. Next base: position 12,830 of record JALBCR010001710.1, on the reverse strand, counting down.
ATATTAGAAAATGTGTATCTATCTAAAATTACTTCTAAATTCTGAAGACATAAATTAAAATTACCATGGGGTACCCGATACATGTAAATGAACACTAAGCTGCAGACATCTATACCTACTACACAATATTCGAATATTAAATCTATACATATATCTTGATTTGAATTAGTAGCGCTAAAATTTAAATCATCCCTAACAAAAATTAGAGTACCATCTCGTAAATAATTTTTTCTGCAATAACAATTAGCTAATTTGTACTTGGGAATGATGATACTTTCAAATTCAGATTCATTTAACTAATTACATATAACATCAATTAACTGAAAACTGCCTAAAAATATTTCTAAATCTAGAACTTATTTTGTATACCTTGAATATTTAAATGCATTATTGTGAATGAGTCTCTGTTTGTCCTAAAAACATGAAAACTCTTCGTAATTAAGTTTTTGAGGCTGTCCTTTACTGCTGTGATGACGTTGAGAAACCAATGTGGCTCGATCTTTAAATACTAAATGTATAGGTGTTTTCTGTTTTGGAAGAATTTTACTTTTAATTGTAATGTATTGAGTTGTGATGTAAGTGTTATGTATGGTGCACCAGAAGATCAGTATAAACCTGTGTAGTATGGTGACGAAACCGTGTACTATTGTGTATTGGTTCGTCTTGGTAAAGCTTTTGCTTCAAGGTTTAGAAAACCACTAAATCCTAAACATGCCAACCCTTATCCAGATTGTAATGACAAAGGTGTTGACTGAAAGAAAGTGGAAATATGCAAGACAAGTAGAAGGGTTAGTGTGAAATAAGGGCAAAGGTACAGAAAAATTTGAAAGTAAAGGTAGAAAATAACAACGAATAACAAATTAAAAGTTAAAAAGAAAGGAATATTTAGAAAAGGAGCACCAGTAATTGTAAAAAAATTAACAGTCGCGAACCAAGAAGCTGGGAAGCTATCCCAAATCGGTTTTTACCATGGAAAGATCATTTTCAAATAAAAGGATACTTTAGAAGGTACAGATAAAAATTACGTTAATTAAAACGGGAAAACTCAAGGAGACATTTCATATTGGTCGTTTACATACATTTACTGCCAAAAATAAACAATTTGGAACTGGTTATAATGAAACAATTTCGGCTTTTTTTGAAATTGAAAGAAAACTATCTGATGATTTGCGTATTATGAACACTATTTCATAAAATGGCGATTATGTCCTAATCTTAAAAAGACAGAGGTTTCTTGTTTTCATTTAAGTAATAGAAAAAAGTAGAAAACTTAATGTTATCCTTAATAATACAAAGTTAAACCATAATTTTAACCCAGTTTATGTGGGGGTAACTTTAGATACGTTTTTAATTTACAAAGATCATTTAGAAAAATCAAACAAAAAATGAAAACTGTCATTCAAAATTTGGCTGAAATAACTTGGGGAGCAGATTCAAAGACAGTTCATACAGCTGTATTGGCATTAGTTTATTCTACAGCAGAATATTGTGATCCTGTCTGGTTTAATAGTTATCATACACAAAAAATTGATGCCCATTTAAATTGTAGTATGCATATAGTTAGTGTAACCATTAAATCTACTCCTCTCGATTGGCTTCCTGTTCTTTGTAATATTACTCCATCAACATTCGACGAAAATCTGCGTTAAAACAAGAATGGGATAAATGCCAACTTAACAAAAACTTACAAATTTGGAATGACATTAAAAACCCTCCTGCTAAAAGACTAAATCTCGAAGTCCTATATAGTTGCAAGACTACTTAAGTACGGTTTTTCTAAAATTGAAGAGTGGAAAAATTATGGTCTGGAGTTGATGTTTTCAATAAACATCTCATTGCTGATCTAACAATAGAAGTTCCGGGCTTTGATCAAAAAGAAAAATTTAGTCAAAAGTAAATTGCATAAGAACAGGCCATTGAAAATGCAACTCTATGTTGTTTAAATAGGGGGTGCGATTTCTAATCCAAATTGTGACTGTCGAAACAACCGTTATACATATTGTAGAGGATTGTCAATTAACAAAATTTAAAGGAGGGTGTTCAAACATTCTTAATTTAGCGGTTGAAGCTATATTATGTTTTTTGAAATCTGAAGAACATCTGAAGTTAAGCAATATTTTGCGTTCTTGTCCTGATTATCTGTTTTTCCATTATTTTTTTATCTATTTCTTTAACTTACTATTTTTCTCGTCATTGTCGTGACTGGCGATTGGACTGGTCCATTATATGTCGTCATGTAATGGCTGTGGTGTTATATTTTATGTTCTTCTTTACCTTCTATAATGTGTACACACTTAATGAATATTATTACATAGGAATACTAAAGTGGGTAAGGGTTGGTATGTTTAGTTTTCCTAAACCTTGAAGCAAATGCCTTGCCAAGACGAACCAATCCATTATTGCACACGGTTTCGTCGCCACACTATACAGGTGATACTAATCTTCTTTAAATGTACATACAAATAATAGCTATTTATTGTATATGTGTTTTAGTAAGAAGATTATCCACGCAAGAATTTTTAATTGCGAGAACGATGTTCGAGCGTTTAATTTTCTTAAGGGGATTATATGCTACTAAAACACGAATCCAATACAAGATTTTATCCACAATCAAACCAATTTAATTGAAAATAAGTAATTTGACAGTTCTAAAATTTCAATGTAATAGCAAATATTAGAAAATTTAGTGAAACTTTGGGCGGCTTTGCATTATTAGTTGCTAGGATGCTTGTTTATTAAAACAATATTTGTGAAAAAATTAGAAATCGTTTGTGTGCGTCGTTTTGAAAAATGTCAGAAAGTGATTCTTTGCCGGTAGAAATTAAAGCAGAAGCTGAAGAAGTAACCCTGCAACTGTTGCCGGCCAAATCTAAAGATGCATACATAAAAGAATTTGCTACATTTAATGAATGGAGAGAGAGGTGCAAACATCATATACGAGGACGTCCTGTTGGCTTATTTTTAAAATGTAAGAAGCAAGTTTCCTCCTTGTCGATGTGGACCAAATATTCAATGTTAAGAGCAACTTTGAATGTGCATAGAAATATTGACATATCAAAATACGGCAAATTAATTGCTTATCTCAAGAGCCAATCAAAAAACTAGCAGGCAAAGAAGACAAAAGTGCTTGAGAGGGGACACATCGAACAATTTTTGAAAACAGCATCTGATGAAAAGTACTTAATGATGAAGGTACAACCAATTTTCTTTTCTTTTGTATTGGTATCATAATTATTTTAAATATTTCTAGGTTGCTGTCATAATGGGTGTTTGTGGAGGTTTACGATGCAATGAACTGGTAAACTTAAATATTGAACATGTGAAAGATAAAGGATCTTTTATCTACGTGTCCATCCCAGAAACAAAGACCAATATGTCAAGAATTTTCACTGCATTAGACGAAGGATTCTCTGTTAATGTTATGGAGATATGCAAGAAATACATACACCTACGTCCTAAAAGTACTATTTCGCAGGGAAGATTTTTTGCGATATATAAATTCAAAATGCACCGTGCAACCTGTGGGAATTAACACTATTTCCAGAATCCCCTCACAGATTGCTTCTTTCTTAAAACTTCTAGACGCTAAATCCTACACGGGCCATAGTATGCGCCGTTCTTCGGCGACTCTGTTGGCTAATGCTGGTGGTGATATTCTCACTCTTAAGAGGCACGGAGCGTGGAGGTCATCTAGTGTTGTTGAGGGGTATATAGAAGAAAGCGAGTCAAATAAAATCGATATTGCTAGAAAATTCAAGGAAAATCTAGCACAATGCAAGAGATCTCCGCGATGCAGTCTTCCTCAAACGTGGTTTGTGTAAATGTAAATCCTGATATTGCAAATAAGTTTACTTTTGATGTTAATGTTAATAAATAATTATTAAATTTTCTGCAAATTTTTCTTGAATTTTATATATTACAAAACACTAATGTTTTATGGAATATAAAACACTAGTGTTTTATAGGTATTATAATACGTTTCATAACGGCATAATAATAGCTCTATAATATGGTGATTGTGGATAAATAAATAAACCTAACTTAAGTTATTTCTTTCAATTTTTATTTAATTTAAAAAATTTGTTTTATTAGAGACACTTTGGGGTTGAAAAGTTGTGATTTAAAAATTCAAACTTTTTCGTAGAACATGGCCGACGTGTTTCACCCCCGTTTTCGGAGCTTTTCAATTCTGGAAATTTTTTATTTAAATGAAATTATTAGTATTTTTTTTTAAATATATAAAATATACCTACAAAAAGGGTTATAAGCAAATACGTCACTTCACAAATTTTTATAATTGTTCAATTAACTATTATTTTAATTAACTTAGTCTAAGAACTACTAAGATATGTAACTTCCAACTAGTACACAACATTAAACAAACTTGCAAAAATTAAAAATGTTTTTCAAATTATATAAAACTTTACATTAAAGGGTGTGTGAAGCAAAATCAACTTTTTTTTAAATAATTTAAAAACCTAAGAACAATGGTGAAACCGCATGTTACTAGCCCAATATTTTCCATCATACATGATTTTCAATTTCGATGCAGCAGCGCATGACGTCATACCGACACCAGACTGTGAATGTTGCAAGCGATTACATACGCGGAAAGGTGTAGTCAGCTGCATCAAGTTGTATAATTGTGCAATAATAATGCCGAATTGTTGTGTTTTTGGCTGTAATAACAGTCTTAAAACTCCGTCTATTTCTTTACACAATTTTCCAAGAAAAGACAAGGAACCTTATCGATACAAAGCATGGAAAATGAGAATAAATAGAAAAAAATTTTCACCTAACCACAACCACGTAGTATGTAACGTTCATTTTACGGAAGTAGATTTTGAACATAGTTATATAAAAGAATTATTACCTAATGAGAAGGTTAAAAGAAGACTAAAGAAAACCGCGATTCCTTCACTTTTGTTGTGTGGTATCGTGACCGACAAAAATTCATTGGCCAGTAAGATAAAAATCAGGAGTTCGAAATACATTCGAAAAAAAATTATTCGTGAAGTTCAAGATGAGGTAGAGGGAGAAGAAATTAATAAGACTTTAGATAATAGTGAGATGGAAGTAGATTTAGCAACAGAAGAACGAAAATTTGATGACATAGGAGTTCAATGTGAACTCGGATCTGAAACATTTTACAAATATTCTTATCTGTTTGAAAGTGAAGGTTCCGACGAATCTGTACATTTCAGTGACTTATTAACGGATGATGACAGTAGTAACAGTGAATATGACGAACCAAGACATCAGCAGGAAAGTGAAGCACAAGAAAGTAGCGACGGTGAAGATCATGCTACGAAGGGGACAAAGTAAACTTTGAGTATGTTATAGTAGAAATCAAGACATTGAAAATCTATTTAAATTTTGTAACATATGTAATTCACTAGTTGCAGAAACGAAACAAATTTGCAAAGGTCCGGTGCTATATGTGAGGTATAAATGTCAAGCCGGTCACTGTAACAAGTGGGCTTCTTGTGAAAATCCACCCAAATTTCTTGTTCGATTATGTGGAGCTTTATTGATAAACGGTATAAATTTTGTTCCTGTTGCTAATTTTGCCAAAACGGCGAACCTGCTATTTCTTTCAAATTCCACATATTATAAAACTATAAAAATTAATATTGCTCCAGTTGTCAAAAACTTTGGTTGAAATATAGCAGTGATATGTATGATGAAGCCAAAGAAAATAAAGAACTATGGATTGCAGGTGACGGACAATACGACTCTCCTGGTTTTAGTGCGAAATACATTACGTACTCCATTATGGATATTAAAACAAACAAAATTCTCGATTTTGTACTGTTACAAAGAGGATTAGTAGACGGTGATTTAGAGAAAGCTGCTTGCGAAAGAGCCCTAAGTGTAATTACTTCAAAATTGCAGGTGAAACTGTTTTTATCGGACAGACATCGTGGGGTGGGAGTTTTATTAAGAACAAATTACCCAAACATTCATCATGAATTTGATGTTTGGCATTTGTCTAAGAGTCTGTTGAAAAATTAGGCAAAGCCGAAAAAAGTCGAGACTTTTATCTGAATGGAATCGTGCAATAACAAATCATTTGTGGTGGTCATCAGAGTCGAGCAAAGGAAACCCGCAACTGGTGGTAGAAAAATTTACCTCTTTACTAAACCATATTTGTAACATTCATGAGTGGACCAACGAAAATGGAGAGTCTAAAACTTGTGGCCATCCAGTTTTAACTGAGACTGAGGAACGTCAAATAAAATGGATCAGATTTGGTTCTTCGGATTATCAAGCTTTACAGAATGAGGTAATGAACAAGACATTTCTAAATGATTTAAAGCATGCCTCACACTATTGTCACACAAGCTCCTTGAAAGCTATCATAACGTTAGGCTTAAATACGTGCCTAAAGGATACATTTTTCGTATGGTGGTATGTATATCCGCTCTATCTTGGCAATTTTGGACCACAATAATAACGTCGGAAGACAAATTGTCGGTGGTGATGTGCAATTTTCAAAAATGTCCAAGAAATGGCACTTCAAAATAAATATGAAAATAAAAGTTCACAATGGAAAACTGATCTTTAAATCAGATCGTGAATTATAATCCTACCATTGACAAACTTAAAGTCTTAAATTTCGAAGTGCCTAAAAATATTTATAAAACTCGAAACCAACTTTAATGGAAGCCAAAGAAAAACATTTATCTCGTTTTCGTAACTTGCATTAACAAGTTGTTATAAATTAAAAACCTTTATTCTTTAATCTTTGTAAGATTATACTTCAATGTTTTAATTAACTAGTTTTTAGTGGATAATAATGGCACGTACCATCGAATCCGGTAGTAAAATTATAATTTAAATTATAAAGGATCATGGTGTACCAATTATACCTATTTTAAAGCAACAATCCTTTAACACATTGTAAAACAAAGTAATCTTAAGTTTATTTTATTTTGTTTATAACACAAATATGAGTATTAATAAAATATTAAATTTCTTCGTCATCATGTTGGTATTCTTTGAAACCAGTGTATATACCGTCTATTTCTGGGAAACGTTCACGAATCTGTGTAACTACACAAGCAGGAACCACAATTCTGTTAAATCGTCCAATAGATGTCCACGAATTCACCCAAGAGACAAAATTTTTGTAAGCCAAATGGCGCCATAGTTTGTTGGATACCTGGAAATACTTCTTTCTCAGTCTTGCTTTTACACATCAGAATGGTATTATGCCTAACCATATTCAATGTATCCAAATTAAGGACAATGTTAGAAAACTGTCGTGCAATGTAATGCATATATTTTCACATTTCACTTCTTTGATCACATCGCTTTCCCAACAGCAAACACATTCCTTTCCATTCGGCATTTGCACACAATTTGTACATTTACACCAGTTTATATTGTTCAGTCTTTCATTATCTCGTTTACGTTCTTCATTTGTTTTTCGACGATTTTCATCTTCCATATTCTTAATTTCATCTTTGGTGAATTTAGGTTCAAACCCAAATGCCATTACAGGTAATTAGCTAAGATGTAATCGATCTAGTAACACTTAAATAACACTGCAAATAGTAGGAATGCGACTCCAGTATATGCGTACGGTCTTGTTGCACGGTGGCTGATGTCGGTATGACGTCACACATTATAAATTTTGTTTTTGAACACGTTATATCTTGGAAACCGTTGGTCGTAGACAAATGCGGTTTGAAAATTTGTTCTTATATTTTTTCTACTACAACTTTGATTTTTACTTCACACCCCTTTAAATCTTTAATATTACAAATAAAAATGCATAAAACATTTTTAAACTTTTTTAAAAAACACTTACCTTTGTCCAATCAAAGTTGATAGTCACAAAATTGGCAAAAAAATTTCAAAGTTACTGAAAGACATTTTATCAAATATTTCATTTTTATTTGAATATACTTAACCCTTCGATAGTCGCGTGGCGTCTATTAGACTCCGCCGATTTTACTTTTGTTTACGATTTTCTTATGCGCATTGTACTGTGCCGTTACATACCTCTCGAGTTCTTACTTATTTACTGCTAATTGAGTTTGGGCGGTTGTGTAGTTAAGCGTTTGTCAAATATTTAACATTTTGTGCATTACGAGTCTCACAGACGCCACGCGATTGTTGTGTATTACTTTTATACATTTCTTTTCTATAACGGTAAGTTGAAAATTTTTATTTACAAGCTCAATTTACAATATATTGTTGCAAATTAAATCGTTAGATGGAAAGAAGGCAAATATTCAATCCGTTTGATGAAAAAGATGCGGAATACTTGCGAAGCCTTGCTTTAGAGTCGCCGGTTTCAGAAGCATCAGATGGAGTCGATACCGAAAGTGAAAGCGAAGATGACGATATTGAAGAACAAGTAGAAGACACAGATTCAAATCAAGACTTTGAAGAAATTGACGATGTGGACGACGAAGATGGTAGGGGAAACAGAAATCTGATATTTGGTAGAGATAATACCACTAAATGGAAACTAAATACACCTGCTAAAAATATTAGAACGCGCTCACATAATTTTGTCAGTCAACGACCAGGAGTTAGAGTTGCGCTAAACACGCTAAAACCGTGTTGGATTGTTGGAATATATTTTTCACTTTGGAGATTGTCAATATAATTGTCCAAAACACGAACAAATTTATTTTATCAAAGAAAGACAATTATACTAGAGAAAGAGATTGTAAATTGACCGATTTAGAAGAAATGAAAGCGTTTTTAGGTTTGTTGTATTTGGCTGGCCTACTTAGAAATAGCAAACTGAACTCAAACGACCTGTGGACCACGGATGGTACAGGAGTAGAATTATTTCGCATGGTTATGTCACAAAAACGCTTTCATTTTCTTTTACATGATTCGTTTTGATGACAAAGAAACTCGAATTGAGAGGAAGTTATTAGACAAACTCGCACCTATTAGGGATATATTTGATAAATTTGTTAAAAACTGCCAAAATAATTATTCAGTAAGTGAATATGTCACTATAGACGAGATGTTATCTAAGTTTAGAGGCCGCTGCAGTTTCAAGCAGTATATTCCCACCAAACCTGGAAAGTATGGGATTAAAATTTTTTCTCTCGTGGATGCAAAAAGTTTTTATACCGCAAATTTAGAGGTGTATGTTGGCAAACAACCAAAGGGGCCTTTGAAAAGAATAATAGTCCACATGAAATTGTTAAAAGTTGTGTTCAGTTATCGGAAGTGGGACGTAATGTTACCGCCGATAATTGGTTCACAAGCTATGAACTAATAATGGATTTACTAAAAATGATCGTCTTACATATGTGGGCACGATCAGAAAGAATAAAAGAGAACTTCCGGTTTCTTTTGTAGCCCCACAAAAGCGTGAAGTACATAGTACTGCCTTCGGTTTTCGGGAAAACTGTACTTTGGTTTCCTATATTCCTAAACCTAGGAAAACAGTTTTATTGTTTTCTTCTATGCACCACTCTGAGAGATAAATCAAGACACTGGAACAGCAAAAAAACCAGAAATTATTACATTTTATAATGCCACAAAGTCAGGAGTAGATTGTGTAGATAAACTATGTGCAACCTACTCAGTTCAAAGAAATTCTAATCGATGGCCTATGATAATATTTTACACCATGATGAATTTAGCTGCAATAAATGCTTATATAATTTATAAAGAAAATTGTAATCCTGCCTTAGTCAAGCGAAGATATTTTATAAAAGCTCTTGTTCGAGAGTTAACTACTGAACATTTGAAGAAGAGATCGGAAGTACAACAGTTACCCAGAGAACTTAAAAAAATTGTAAATGTTAGTGTACAAGAAGAAACAGAAGGCACTCTCTCAAAACCCAGTAGCTCAAAGAAATCACGCTTATCAGAAACTAATAAAGAAGAAGTGTCAAGTGCGAATCGAAAACGATGCTACATTTGCGATAGAAAAAAAATCGTATGACAAAATATAAATGCACAAGATGTAATAACTTTATATGTTTGCAACATTCCTCCAACATATGCAATATATGTACTGAAAATATGGAAAATTGTAACTAATCGTTCATGTATATTTTTAAGTATTAGTAGGTATAGTTTGAGTACTTATTGTTTGTTTTAAAATTAAGTAAATATACAATTTTTTGAACTCAACTTTTTTTTAGTAGTATTAATACATAAATGCAAAAGTTTAACTTAATATAAGCTTTTACAATTGCAAAATATCAAATGGCGTCTATTGGACGCCACGCGACTAGCTGTGTTCCAAAAATACATGCGCCTGACGAAGGGTTAAATAATTCTTTTGAGTTAGTAGATAAAATTAAAACTTACATTATACCAGCTTGATTATGCTATGGTTTCGTTTGACGTTACATCCCTCTTTCACCTCATATCAGAAGATAACTACACTGCATCATTAATCATAAAATATTGACTCTACCTACACTACTACACTACTTTAACTATAAAAGAACTAATTACTCTTTTTATAAATTTTTTACATTACGACTCAGGCTAAGTTTAAATACAAAATTCGTTATTATTTAGTACAACAGGCAGGTACTGCCATGGGTAATGCAGCTTATTCCCATTTTTGCTAATCTTACAATGCACCCAGACGCAGTTGTGTCTGTTATGATACAATTAAAAAATAATCCTACAACTGTTCCCCGACCTTTCATGTTTGGTTATGTGGACGACATCATCACATGTATCCCCCAAAAACATGATTGATATTACTTTACATCTGTTTAAAAAATAGATTATTAGCTACAATTCACCACAGAACTTTGAAAAAATCAACAAATACCATTTCTTGATGTCTTACTGATAAGTGACACAGACAATAAATATTATTAAAACAGGTTTGTACAAAAAACTTATTTGTTCTGGCAGAACTATAAACTATTATTTAAAACACCCATTACATCAGAAAATTAACGTTATTACTGCCATGAGAAACATACTACTACTAAGACTGAGTGGCCACACTTTCCATGAACAAACAAACGACTGCTAAAAAAAACATACTTATAAATCAATAATTATCCTGTCAAAGTCATGCAATAAACTTTTGAACTCTAACAACAATTCTAACAATTTGACTAATCTCTAATAATGACGAACAACAAATAACTACAAACAAAAATATATCAATATAGCTCTACATTCAGCTAAAAAATAATTAATGTACTGAAAAACCAAACAAATGAAAATAGTCTTGTACAACAAAACAGCAGTATACAACAATCAACTCGAAGGGTCCCACAGACAAATTAAATAAACCCATATGTTGGGACAGTATTTTTCATACCACGCAAGAAACAAAATATCTTGCAGCCAAGGCCAGAGACATGACTAGATTCAAGCTTTAAAGATAAAACATAGAAATACATTAATTAATACATTCACAAATTGTCGTACACAATATTTATTTTGTAAAAAAAACTTTAACAAATTTTTAAATTTAAACATATATTCTTATTTGTAACAATATCAATTATCGTATCCTTTGGCCGGCCATGCCAATGTAACATCCGTCATCCCATCCAATCGATCCAGAAATTGTTCATTTAACCAATTCCTCGAAATTGCATTGAGACCGCAGTCCGTCACATGCGCACAAACATGTATTCTTCTCAAATTAGTGAATATTATCCAGTACTTCTTCTAAAACGTTAACGTACTCAATCATTTAGACGATTTGAAGAAATATTGGTCCAACAACCGAGATTTAAATCCCCCAGCCAAACATTTACCGAAAATCTTTCTGATGTCCAATTTCTTACTGCCTTGGGATTTTCGTCGCCCAAAAATGAAAATTATGGCTATTAAAGACGCCATCTCTCGTAAAACAAGCATCTGTCGCCCAGAGAATATGCAATAAAAGTTCGGCTCTTTCTTGAATTCTTTGTAAAATATTGTTACAAAACATTCTTCTGTGCACATTATCGTTCACATTGCCAAAGGCTGCACTTTTCCTTTGCATGAAACGGATGCAAAAGATTTGAGATAGTACTGAGTGCACTATTGTTTTGTTAGGGATATTCAGTCTTGAGCTATTTGTCTTGTGCTGGACGTCGGATCTTCGTAAATAGCATCCAATATTTGCTCTCTAATTGAACTGTTCGACGCCTTGTGGTCTACCGCTGTTACGATAATTCGGTATAAAGGTGCCAGTTTCTCTAAGTCGCTGATCCAATCTACGGAACGTGTTGGTGAATGGATGTTGCCGTTGAGATACCGTATTTGATATTCTTCTTTCTGCCAAGTTTGCATTTCCATTGCAAAATAAGAATAATTATGATACATATCGGTGTATTCTCCAAAGGTAAACATTGTTCGGTATTAAGAACAGCACAAAAATGTTTATCTTATTTCAACAGCCAAATTTCACATGAGAAACGTCAAAATTGACAACTACTTATTATTTTAAACAAAGTAAATTTACAGTACCACGCCGCCATATGTACTTTAATTTCAAAAGCCAATGAAGAAATGTTAAAAATGTAAACCATTAGTATTAATCGATTAGTTACATCGATGTATTTAAGATACTCCCATTTCTAAATTTTACCACAATGATTTTACATAGATAAATTTGACGAATTTTTGATAAATTTTAGCCGTACATCTTAAGGTTTGATGGTCTCGTGCGCCTTAAGGAAGGATCGCATAACTTTTTGGATTAAGATTATCGCCTCAGAATTGAACAAAGAATCGTTCTACCTGGCGTTTGTCCGTATTTTCTGGCCACCGTGTATATTTCGGAAAGTAAACAATTTAGATTTTGTAAAATATCTTTGCAGAGTGAGTAGCTTTGATACTTAAAAAATTAATAGCAATACGTAACTGAACGAAGC
>JALBCR010001709.1:0-88836 GCA_030710515.1 Abscondita cerata | reverse complement strand
AACAACTGTTTTAAGGTAATTTCTGTACCTCTAAAGATTTAATTTCTACACATCCAAACCAGAACGCCCCTTGCACACAGACCAGCTGAAGCTGTTTTTAAGAGACAAATATCGTACCCAGTGCGCACTTAAATGTATGTACTAAAATGGAACTTAAATACGTCCTTATAATGAATCACTTTGGGTGCCGATTTTATTTACTAACGACTTCGGAAAAATGAATTTTTCTAGTTTGCGTTGGGAATAAGTCCATTCTGAAAATGACAAAATAACTTAATTTGAGTGTTAAAACAAGTTTTTGCGCGCACGCAAATAGCTAGTACAATTTGAAGTATATTAATGTTGGTCATGTTATTACACAGTGGACTCCTAGGAACCCTTGTTTATTAATTGTGGCTTCCCAATTAATTATTGGGTCTTCTTTTAGGAGTTTAGCTTTGGAGAGATGGGTCGTCAATTCTATAACCATAGACTTATAGTTTGCCAATGTTTTGACGGAAAAATCCTGTATATTGAAAACAAGAAAAATACAGAGTTCTGAACAATTAGTTTTAAGGTATATACTCATTTTAAGGCCTATACTTGTTTTAAGGTATATACTTGTTCAGACAATAAGATTTACATAGAATTTACATCCAAGGCAAGAAGTTGTTGAGGTCTGGTTTTCTTCCTGGTGGATCGCTTTTTCTGAAAGTTCTGTCGTTTTAGACGCAGCAAATTTTCATTCTGAAAGACGCTGTTATTGAATAGCCAGATCCCTGTTTTGCGAAATCCTTCTGTAGCAGTCTGTACATTTGATGCTTTTTTGAAAGCTTCTCTAACAGCTCCTGCAATTTGATACAAGCCAAAAGTTCAACCACAATGATTTTTTAACCACCTCGTTATGTACGCGTCGTAATAACTCATAAACGATTTAAAATAAATAACGTCTAACGGCTGTAGCTTATCTGTATAATAAGGTGGTAAGCATAACATAATCAACCCATTAATACGACAAAAGTTTCACATCTTTTGGTGTGTAACTAAGATAATAAGAATTGGTTGCGTCTTTGATGGTCTTGTTTGCTTAACAAAATATTGTATAAATCGTCAAAGAAATATATCACGATCCATTCAACTCTTATTTTTGGAAAAAAGCTGGACTTCCAATAGGTGCATTGTCCATCAGTTCTGGTTTTATTCTTTTTCTGGGAAAAATAAAAGCAGGTTCTAAAAAATCTCTTCTCCAATTTGAGAATATGTTCGAAAATCTGGTTTTCCGCTTCGTCGGAGAATACCTGTCCAAAGCGTCCCAGATGTTTTTTGTTGGGTAATAATTTTTATTGGCCAGTCTTCTCTGTAATGTGCCTTTTGGAACATTGTACTGTTCAACTGTTTGTCGAATAGATAACTCATCATTTCAAACTTTTTCTATCGCTTCTAGAATATCTTGAATCAACCATTGCCCACGATTGGTTTTGTATGGACGACGAGCCATTTGTTATTGCGAAATAGAAATCAATTAAACATTTTATTTCTTACATTTTCTTAAGACGGGACGTGTCCCAACTTGAGAGTCTGGACAATGTTCCATCTTAGGAATTGTTGATATTTCAGAATGTTCCTAACCTAAATTGTTTCAACATTAAAAGAAAAGCAAAACATATGTAAACTACTCTACATTGAGTACCCTAAAGCTCACACTTAGATGAAAGAAAGATAACTTACGTTCTGGGTCTTATTTACGCTTCTGTATTTCACCAACTTTTTTAAGATTATTGAATTACAAAGCGACCTTTTGTACCACCTATGAATTTTCTTTCTGATTTAGGTTTGCAAACAATTCTGCTTACTATACGATGTTTACTTTACACATGTGCAGATGGCACTACCGTACAAATTTTTCAAATTATTAAGCTGTCTCTTCTTGGGAGACTATTCCGTTTTGGGTCCTACTTAGCTTCATTAGTTTTATCTAAATACTAATTGTCAATATAAAATAAGAAACATAACATCACGAAAGTTAATTTTGTTTTGTTATGTTTGTTAAAACTAACGCAGCAATTAAAGTCTTGACTTAACGGTGATTCTCCTAATGACAGTAGGACCGATTTTTAAAACCTAAATTTGCAGCAATTATACCAACTTTTACAGATTACTATGTAGTTTGTTGATAAAAACAATAAATCAGAAATAATTTTGTTGTATTTGTTGAAATTAACGCAGCAAATAAGGTCCTAACTAACGGTGATTCTATGTAATGACAGCTGGACCGATTTTTAAAACCTAAACCAGCAGCAATAATACCAACTTTTACAGTTTACTATGTAGGTTGTTGTTAAAAACAATAAATCAGAAACAATTTTGTTGTATTTGTTGAAACTAACGCAGAAATTAAGATCTTAATTTAACGGTGATTCTCGGTAAGGACAGTTGGTTTGAATTCTTAAAACCTAAATTTGCAGAAATAATACCTACTTTTTACAGATTACTATGTTGGTAACCTTTTAAACACACATTAATAAGAGTTTTAGTCATGGGTTGAGCTTGGCTTCAAATTAATTACGTCACTTGTCAGTTATTTAGGAAATAGTTTTAATTGTCAAACTGTTTCTAATGTTAATCAGCTTTGTGATTTATCAAGTAAACGTTATATAACGTTCACGTTATTAAATACTCACTATATGAATACAACGTAATTGTATCTATAGTTACCTCAGTATTTTATATTGTTATCCTGTTTGTTAAGCTGAAGTAAAGCAATTTTCAAATTTTAGTGTTTTGTATTGGTCACAGAAAAGTATAGTATGCAATTCGTTTTATAAATAAATGTTTATAAAACTTGTTGTATAATATACTATTTTATAAAAACTGTAGGTTTTGCGACATCTAGTGTCGGCTCGTGTTAGCGATCACGTACGCGATGATTCACATTAAGCAACTTTGTCGACAGGTATGTAAAAGCAGTTACATAAGTCGATCCTTTGATAATTATAGCCAACATAAGCGTTAGCAAAAAATTTCAAATCGCCTGCTGTAAATTCGCAAAAGGTTGTACAATAGCAAACAAATACTGAGAATCACTCGACAGCTGTTTCGTCCTTTTGGTACTCTTTAGAGTGAGAGAACTCAAGTGTAAGTTTACTATTGTACAAATGCGTGCTTTCAACTATATTTCCTACTGAGGGTACATCATATTCAAACTGTAGGTTTTGCGACATCTAGTGTTGGCTGGTGTTAGCGATCACGTACGCAATGGTTCGCATTAAGCAACTTTGTCGACAGGTATGAAAAGCAGTTGCATAAGTCGATCCTTTGATAATTATAGCCAACATAGCGTTAGCAAAAAAACTCGAATCGCCTGCTGTAAATTCGCAAGAGGTTGTACAATAGCAAACAAACACTGAGAATCACTCGACAGCTGTTTTGTCCTTTTGGGACTCTTCAGAGTGAGAGAACTGGAGTGTACGTTTACCAACGCTTATGTTGGCTATAATTATCGAAGGATCGACTTATGTAACTGCTTTTACATACCTGTCGACAAAGTTGCTTAATACTATTTTATATGGTGTGGCCTACACAGAAATTTGTTGTGTTTTATGTCATGTCAAAAATTTTTATAAGGAACATAGATTAAATGGGCATTTTCATAAAGACGTAACTATCTACCAATTTTTCTTCCCATAATATATTAGTAACTACATATCTAATATTAGGTTGTATTTTGATTTTCTTTAAATTTTTGATACTTTTAGTTTTTGGCAAGGGAGATGTCAGACTTTCTATTGAGATCTTACGTTAAAAAGTGCTCGAAACAAAATTGATTAATCGCGGAGTTTACATCAAAACAAATGAATATCAGTATTATTAGGAGTGGCTCGTTTAAATTGGAAAATCCTGTATAGTAAAATTAATCTAATATGGATGTAATGTGCCAATATTCATGTAATTATTATATTATCTTTATTTTTATGGATTGTAAAATAAACTTGTTTGTTAATTACCATCACTCTACATTCTGCTTTCTGTTAATTTCTGAATTCATTAATCATTTCATTGCACTACGGTGGAGTACGTATCTGTTACAATTAGCTTTATTATCTCTATAGGGTGGTAGTCTACGGAACTAATTTTTTTGCATACTTTCTTATAGAAAAATATAAAATCAGGGTCAAGTAGCTAATCTTTGAAGTCTTTTCCATTCTTTAAATGAGCATGACTGCACAACCCTCATATTTATTAAAAAATATGTTGAGTCGATTTTTAAATTTTTTAAATTTTAAACGGTTCTGTAAATTTTACAGTTCTCAATACAAGTGTTTTTGATTTCTAAAGGCTGACAGAAAAAATGGGAATTTCTGTCAATAAAAATGGTAGTGTGTCAAAATGCACGCAAAACCTTGGCACTCTAATAGATAAACAGAAACCTTCAACTAGTACTGATTTTAGTCATCATGATCGTGAATGTAATAGTGATTCTAGGATTATGGTTACACCAGTTCTCAGATTCACGGCTTCTAAAGAGACCTACAAATGTAATGGAAGATAATGCAATAAGTAAATTTTGACGAAGAATTGTCGAAGTATAGTCTTTTATCAATCAAATTTGTCTTTTCCACACCACCATTTATTTTCGTGTGTGTCTGGAACGACTGGACAGTCAGTCCAAATAATTAAAGAAACACCAGACATTTTTAAATTAATGTTGATACTGGATTGTGTGCAAGATTTTATAGACAAAAAAAAGATGGCAATACTTCCTTCTCAACAACAGCGAACCCATCCTTAAGTTTGCGGCAAGAAAATATTATGATTAGTTGTTATAAAACTGTATTGGAGACGAATCAACATCTCTCTTATTGTAATTTGCTTTATTGTAATATAGCATAATTTTAAAAAGCACAATACAATAGATTCATAACATTATTTAATCAATTTTTAATTCATAATAACAAATTAGTGGTTGACATAAACACAATTGCTCTTCATAAAAATCAAAGAACTAAAGTTGACATTATGATCAAACCATCACCAATAATTATCTCCTTTACTTAAATTTAAAAGTAATGTTATCTTCGACAAAATATAAAAATTACAAAACATACAATGTTTTCACTGTTAATACTTTTATGAATTATTATTTGCATATATAATACAGGACTTTATTGTGATTAAATTCAAGTTTGAAAAAACAATAATGTTAATTGCGAAACATCACATCACTTCGTATATTTAAAAATATGTACATTGACAAGCTACAAGAAAAATTTTTCTACCTCTTAAAGAAGGAATATTAATCCACTAATTTCGCTGTTTAATTTTCGCCAAAAACCCAAATATCAAAGAAGACACTCAAAAAATTTTACATGCATAGGGCTTATTACGATACATATATAAATTTTGTTAGTCGCTTAAATAACATTACACTATACTACATATAGTGTAAACACATTAGTGATTGTTTAGAAATCATAAAAATACAAGAAAAAATGTCTGGTCGAAACCGATTTTTTAGAATCAGACATAACAACAAAATTGTTATATTGAAGCTGATTTTGAATTTAAATAATCGCGAAGCCACCTGACAGCTGTGAAAATTTGTGAGAGAGCGCTATGCAGGTGTTTAGTTGACCACCAAAGTCTTTATAATATATTTTTCTTTGAAGCGCAGATAAAACGTGGGTGGCGAAAAACATTTATAACTCTGATATATCGTTCACTGCAGCGACGGTTCACAATATCTGATCACGTAAATTATCATTATACGGGTGACTTTGACTGTAGCAGATAAAAGCCGAAGCTCGTATATTAACGCCCGATTCTTGACGTAAACCAAAATTTGTATGGCACAGGATGCAGGTGGTGTTTGGAAAAAATACAGCAACAAAATGGATATTCTTTGATTACATCCACCGTGCTAGTTGTTCACAATAATAAATTATTATTCGGATCGACTTTGGATGTTGTAGATAAAAAAAGTTCGTATATTAAAACTGTCTCTTAGCGATGGGGCTAAAATTTCTATGTCACAGAATGCAGGTGTTTGAAAAATATAGCAACAAATGGATATTCTCTGATTTAGTGTTTTGTAGGATGCATCAAAAACATGTGGGTGGTCAAAAAGACCGTGTGAAATATTCTAAAAGCAATAATTACTCTAATTAAATTTTTATTAATCATTAGAAGAAAATGAGGGTGACTTTTAAATATGTAGATGACAACTAGACTTTAATCCGATAAATTATAACTTATTCCAAACCAATACGGATATTTTAGATGTAAAACTTAAAATTATTACCTTCAAAGAACATTTACGTTATGCTAATAATCCAAAAATGCATTCTTAGTTAAAATTCCATTAAACCAGCTTTTTTATGAACATGTTTTAGCTAATGGACGCTCTTTTCGAATAGTTTTTAACTAACAAAATTTTTGTTTATATTATCATTTGTTTAATAATATTTGTGTAATTGTTGTCTATTCGCATGACTTTCTGATAACAACACGCAAATTTTTCAGATTGTGGTTATATCCTAGTTTTTAAATAAAATATATATTTGAATGTGAGTTGTGCAATTTTGGTGTATGAAGCGTTATCAAGTCAATAAAACGACATGTAAAACAACACAAAGAATAATTTTAGCGAATCGTGTTTAAATAATAATGTCTGGCAGCGTTGGCTAGAAAAACAATCAACTTCTCGTTAATAAAAATTCTGATTTGTCTATGACCAAACACACATAGCTATTTATTAATTACAATTACAATGAAAGAATTCGAATAGAAATGAAAAAATGCCGGTTGTCATAAATTTTGGTATTAAAGCTGTTTAATTCTGTAAAAGTCAAGAGTGTTTTTTTTAGTGGAGGGAATCAGGCTATATCAACACGAAAGGGTTGGCGTATGATCACAGTCTGCATTAAATTATCCACAATGTCGTCACAATCATCAAGCTCGATTACATCGCCGACGTGTTCGCTGACGCTGGTTAATAATATTAATAAAGTAGCTAAATGTGAGCTTCCTACAAAGGGTTTAATTAAAGAGCTAGAGCTGCATAAAGAATATGTAATCGATGACATTCGTGCTTTCGATGGTAAATACGGGCGGGCCGTGATAATTTATATTGGGGGTCGTTTCTACTATTTACCTAAAAGACTTGTATCGTATTTTAACCACGATGCTATTGAAGGCTTTAAGCAAAAGCCGATAGTGGTCAAGAGGGTGGGCGAGAAAAAGTTACACACCGGCGTAACCGTCGACCAACTTCAGTTCGGCTTCAGACAGTGACGGTTCAAACATCCCGCGCGCGCGAGCATAAAAATATGACGTAATTTAGTTGCATAATAAATGTGAATATATTAATATCGATAGTGAAAATTAACTTTAAAATGTCGTTAAATAGTTTAACAACAAGTGTCATAGAAAAATAAAATATTCTTACAATTTATTAACTAAAAAAAAGTGTGAACGAAAAATCGAAGTATTTTTAAAACTGGTACGCAAATACATTCGCTTGGCATCAAAAGTGCAAAAGGATAGTGTTCTGGAAAACACGGCATCAAGGCAGGTTATTCAGACGTTTATTTCGAATTTACTGATATATAAAACTTTATTATGTGAGTTAAAAAAGAAGAAAAAGTCAACAAAGAAGAACCGGACTAGCAGAATCTGCTGGATTGATACCGAATCCGCCTTTTCGTGCAGAATTAGAACAAGCATCATCCTGAATTTAACTCATAAATACGTCGAACCATTTTTTCCGATTGTCAGGAAGCATTATGGAGGAGGGTGGTAAATTGATTCGGAAAAGAAACAAAATATAAAAATAAACTTCGTGTTATCTGGTGAGTTTCTAAAGAATTCAATAGACGGTAGTGAAACGCGTGACATCAAAAACTTTTCAACTAAAAATTATTTGTTATTGATGAACGAAGCCAACGAAACGCTGAATAAAAGCGGTTTTGCTGCGTGGTTTGTCGAAAATGTCGTACAATCTCTGATGAAAAAAATGGAAAATTTTGACGAAAAAGACTCCGGGTGGGCACTTTGTCGTATCGTATCCTTGGGCATCAATATCAATAAATGTGGAGACATTCTACACGCTTCCTCTTATTTGCCCCTGCCTCGTGAAATCGCACTCAAACGTGCCGTAATTAACATTCAAAACAAGGACAATTCCTGCTTCTTTTGGTCCATTATCGCCGCTCTTTGGCCGCCGCACAACAGAATAAACTTCAACCGTGTTACATCGTATCCTCATTATAGTGAAAAATTAAACTTGGACGGCATCAAGCAGCCCATGACATTGGTTCAAATCCCAAAATTTGAACGCTAAAATAGTCGGCGGCAGCGACGAGGATGACGGCTGTGGTGGCAACAGTGGCGATCAAGATTTGGAGCCAGCGACTTAGATGACGATGTATGCAGACGCGGCACCGATGCTGATTTCAGTACAACTCGAGATGAAGTCGATCCCAATAATAGCAGTAAGTCCTGTATTAAATTCCATTTCTGTCTAATCAAACATTTATCGCGGCTTGTTAGATCACAAGTCACAAAACATCATCACGCGATTTATTTATGCGAGCGCTGTTTAAATTATTTCTCTAGCTCTGAGCGTTTGGAAAAACATAAATTAGAATGTATAAATTTAAACAAATATAAAGTTATCATGCCAAAAAAAGGATCAACTGTCGTATTTAAAAATTACGTGAATCAAATGTTATTACCTTTTATTATATATGCGGATTTTGAATGCCTTTTAATAAAACGAAATGATGACGATAGCGCTTCTTTAATTGATAAGTTTCAATATCACCAACCCTTTAGCGTAGGTTATTATTTGCACTGTGCTTTCGATAGCAGCGTGTCTTACTACAGACAGTACAAGGGGGTGGATTGCGATGAGTGGTTTATAGACGAATTAATTCAAATATCGAACACATTTTCTAAAAATATTTCGACAAAGTTGTTCCCATGTCGCCGCTAACAGACGCGGAAAAATTAGAATTTGAACGTGCAACAAACTGCGGAATATGCGGAAAAACGTTTCGCTTAAACGATATCAAAGTTCGCTCCTACGAACATTTTAATGGATCCTACAGATCTGCCACGCATCAAAGTTGTAATCTAAATTACAAGTTAAAAAAAGTGATATCTGTAGTTTTTCACTCTTTAACGAATTACGACGGTCATATATTTATCAGGAGACTAATTAAAAAATGCAAGGGTATTTACGTTGTGCCCTTAACTAAAGAGAAATATATTGGATTTGAAGCAACCTTCGCAAACAACATGAAATTTAGATTTATCGACTCATTTAGGTTTTTGAATAGTTCTTTAGAAAAATTGGCTTCATATTTAGATATAAACCAGCTTTGTATTTCAAAAACCCAATTTTCAGATTTGCGTGAAAATGAATTTAATTTGCTCGCGAGAAAAGGCGTTATGTGTTACAGTTATTTAGATTGTTATGAAAAATTGACGGACATTGTTGCGTTGCCTAGTAAAGATGATTTTTTTGATAAGTTAACAAACACAAACATTTCCGATTCTGATTATAAACACGCGGAAACAGTATGGAAGACATTCAATTTAAAAATTTAGGCGAATATGTAGATTTATATTTAAAATGCGATGTTCTTTTGCTGGCGGATGTGTTTCAAAATTTTAGGCATCGATGCATTTCAACATACGCGATTGATCCTGCATATTATATTAGTCTTCCTGCATATGCTTGGGACGCCATGTTAAAGCACACTAAAATCGAATTAGAATTACTGTCAGATATAGATATTTTAATGTTTATAGAGAGAGGTATAAGAGGGGGGCTTTCTCAATGGCTGATGCGTACTTGATGTATTACGATTTCAACAATCTTTATTCCACTGGAATGACTAGCTGCTTGCCTACAGGCAATTTTAATTGGTTAAATAACAACGAAATCATTAATTTTGACTTGTTTAATATCCATTCCGACTCACACGTAGGTTATATTTTGGAAGTTGACCATGATTATCCTGAAAAAATACACAACTCGCATAATTATTTGCCCTTTTGCCCTGAACATAAATCTCCGCCAAATTTTAAACAAAAAAAATGGTAGCTACATTGCATAACAAAACTCACTATATAATTCATTACAAAAATTTACAGCAATGTTTAAAATCACGGCATAGTCTTCAAACAAATTCACAGTTTTCGGTATCACGTAATAAAAAGGTTGTGGGCTTAATGAAAGATGAAAACACGGGCAGGATAATGCTAGAATTTATAGGTTTGAAATCCAAATTATATAGTTTCAAAATACAGCATTCAAATGTTGTCGAAGCCAGTGCAAACGATAATGTAAAAACAGTAAAAAAAGCTAAAGGCGTTTTAGAGAGGGTTGTTCAAAATAACATTTCATTTGATGATTACTTAAAGTGTTTGACGGAAAATGCTACATTTGTACGAGAACAAAGCCTCATACGTTCTTTTAAACATGATATTTTTAGTATTCGCCAAAATAAAATCGCTCTGTCAGGTTCTGATAATAAACGTTTTGTTCAATCAGATGGGATTAATACGCTAGCATGGGGGCATTGTTCGATACCAAAATAGCTGCATGATAATATCTGATCTGTAATTAAATTATTACTATTATCATGTTCCCATTTATTATGTAACTAAAATTACGATCTATCTTAAGTTGCTCTTGCATGTTTAATTATAGACAAAATTTTTTACGATTAGAAATAAGTTACATTGTAACCAATATTTTTAAGTTTTATATGTTTAAAAATAAGTAGAATGCGTTTTATGGACTTCGATTAGTTTGAATTCAATCAATTTTATCTCGATGTGAACTAGCGTGTTTTAAAAATTTGTAGATCTCCATAAAACGTCTTCAAATTTCCAATAGTATGTTTTTTACGTTTTATGAGCTTGCGTGTTTAAAAATATGTGAGTAAGTAATAAGTTTTATGCGTATCAATTAGTGTGGATTTGAACAATTTTAGTTCTATGTGCACATGTGTTTCAAAATGTATTCGTATTTTAGTTATAATTGATGTATGTAATTGTGTTTACGCTCGCACGTGATTTTTTTAATAAATAGATGCAAATATTTTTGTTTTTTTATTTACAGATCTTTCTATTACATTCATATAAGTAAGTATTTTAGCACTTATAAAACGTCCTCGGTATTGATCCAGCTGTTTTCTTTGTGTCCAAGCCAGCTAACATAAAGACGGTTCCCGCGTCGTTTTAATACTTTTTCGATTAGATAAACATCAGGGTGTCTAGTTTTCATAATTTCTTCTTGATAAAAACCTCCGCGAATCGGGTCACCGTACATATCCTCCAGTAAATACGTAACAGGGTTTGTAACTTGAACTTTGGTGATTTTAAATAACTCGGCAGTCCAATTATGATTGTACCCTTTTGAAAATGCACCTTTATGTTTAGAGATTCGAACAATATCGCCTATTTTATAACGTGGTTTATCCAAAAACGTTTTTATGCGTCCAAATACGCGAGTTAAGTCTGTTTTTGATGTTACGTTGCGTGGCTTCATACCAATTGTTCTATGTCTCGTATCGTTATAGTTTCTGGTGACATCGTCAATTAAATTATACCATCGATAATTACCTTGCAGACTAAATAATTTATAGAGTCGGTTTTTATAGTTCGAATCACGCGTTCGACTATAGACGCCTTTTTGTAGAATACGTTGAATAATGATTAATTTTTTTCTTATCCATGAGTTTCAAAAACGCGCTATTGTAAAACTCTTCTCCTGCATCGGTTTGTATATTTTTTGGCGTGCGCTTCGAATTATGGAAAATATCAGACACCGCTTTAGTAATTTCTTCGCCACGTTTGGATTTTACTGCGCGCAGCCATAAATATTTCGAAAAACGGTCGATAACAACCAAGATGTATCGAAACCCTTTATTAATTTGCGAAAACGGTTGGAACTCAGCCAAATCTAATTCCAACGTATCATCGTAAGTTTTAATAATGACTTTTCGACGTCTGAAATTTCTTCTAGCGGGCTTATGCAGTTCATTTACAACTTGTTGCTTTGACATGTTATTTTTTTATCGGTGTGTTGCGCTTGACGCTTGCGTTCCCACTTAAATTTTGCAACAGACTATTCATTTTGTGCAAATCCGTTCTTAAATTACGTATAGAATCATCTCTAGATTTAACGTCGGAATCTAGACGGGCATTTAATGTTTTGATATCGGATTTTAATTCGTTCAGATATCGGCCGTTTACATACGGATTGTCTTGAATTGATTGCTTAAACATATCTACCGTGGTGACACTCACCGTCGTTTTTACATTATCGGGGATCACTTTTTGAATAATTTCGTTGATATCTTTAGTGATCGTCATTAATTTTATTAATCGTTATTTTTAATTCGGCGTATATAGTATTCGCATAAGCGTCAATTGAGCTTTGAAGTTCGCGACTTGTAGCATCCACGTATGCCTTATTTGCAGCATCAGTTCTAGTTTGCGGATATCCGACGTTTTTCAGTTGCATTTCGTTAAAAAAATATTTATCTTCCAAATAAGTTTTTAAATTGATAGCGTTATGTAAATCGAGAGGGTCTGCGATGTTAATTAGTCTTCTATTTTCCATGTCGTAGTTGTTGTCGGCCGTTATTTTAAAACCTACACCGGGAGGACCTCGTAGTGATGATGCAGTCGACGGCGACATCGACGCCGATAACGGGCGCCCAAATTTATCAACAGACATGTTAAAGCGATGCTTTATGTTTAGTTTGTATCTCCCCGGATGTCTTTATAAACGTCTCTAGGGTAGGTGTTGATTGCAACAACTTTTTTTTTTAAGGTGTTCCATTAAATACACCAGAATTTGTCCTATCACTGACGTTGATACATCAAGTTCTACAATACGATTGTTGAGCTTCTCCGTTGCCCGCAAGATGGGCGAGGCGGTTGGCGATGTCGCGAGCTCCTCTATGCGATCATGTATGTGTAGCAAGCGATTTAATAAAAAAAAAAAAAAAAAAAAATTTACAATAAAAAATTAAATAAAAAAAAAAAAAATAAAAAAAAAAATAAAAAAAAAAAAATAAAAAAAAAAAAAATAAAAAAATTTTTTTGTTATTTTTGTTTTTTAAATTTTTAAAATTAAAAAAAAAAATTTTTTTATATTTAAAAAATTTTTTAATTAAAATTTATAAAAAAAAAAAAAAAAAAAATTTTTTTTAAAAAACAAAATAAAAAAAAAAAATTATTTATTTTTTTTACTTTAAAATAAAATAAAAAATTTAAAAAAATATAAGAAAAAAAAAGAATAGAATTTTGTTTTTTTTTTTTTTTTTGTTTTTTTTTTTTTTTTTTTTTGTTTGTTTTTATCAATTTGTTTTTTTAAAAATAAAAACTGTTGTTTAAAAAACGTTATGCAATTTAAAAACAAAAATGTCGTTAAAATTAACTGTTGGCATTTTTTCTTAGTTAATAGATTAGCTTTTCTCAGAAGTGGATTTTCATTAAACAACTCTTTGAATGCGGCATCCATTTTCGCTTTGACATACCCCGGTAGCGCACTTAAAAGAGTAGCGATTTCTCCATTCACTGTTTTTGTTATAGCGTTAATTTTTGCGATTAGAGGCTCGATTAATGTGTTTGCACAATTGCTCGCGTTGCTATGTAAGCGGCCAAATTTGTCTATAGACGACATTATTGTTTCGGGTATCGGTCGAGTATTAACTATAAAATGCAACACGATTGCTGTTATATAGTATAAGGCATGTTTTCGATGTAGCCGTCTTCGTATAATTCTTCTAAAATTGATATTATTTCGTTTCTGACGCCGCTGTTTCCAGCAGTCTTCTCGCTCCACAAAACTTGTAATTCATCCATCAACTCGTGAACATTGTTCCAGTATCTGTACTCTACGGGTTTATTTCTGAATTTCTTAAACAAACCTCGCCCCGCTGCGCCGCTTGACGATGAATGATACGACAAAGATCCATCACTATCATCATCGCTGCTATCATTATCATTTCGCTCACGACGCGCCTGTTTTTTCGCGTTCGCTGATTGTGTAATAATGGCCTGATCGTATCAGTATATTTTATGCTTCTGTTTGCTCTAATCGGAGCGTCGGGGTTATACGCTCTTCTATAAACATTTGTATCATAAAGAATGCTCACATACTTAAGTTCATCTGATTTGTGAATCAGCTTTCTATCTGGTTTTTTCATAAATATCAGTTCGTACAAGCCGGGCGTGCCCTTATACAAATGTCCATTAATATTAAGATCCTAGGATATCACAACAGAATCTCCAATAACCCATTTATTGCTATCAGCGTCGTAATGAACTCCATACATAAAGTCAACTTTATCACCTCGCGTATCATTCATTAGCATTTCCATATATTTTTGTGGTAATGGATGATACTGTCGTTCTAGTAAATTTGAATACGATCTCTCTAATTCATAACGAGACGTGGGTAATTCAGCATTCGAAGAAGAATCCGACGCACCCGCAACTGTTTCGATTTCTTTGTTGGCTGATTCGTCTTCACCCTTCAAGTTTTTGTTCTTTCCATCGGTATTTTTCGAATTAATTGACGACTCTATATTAGTTAGTGGTGTTACTATTGGTTTATACGTATCTTCAAATGCTTTTCCGGCATCCAAACGTTGACGCTTAAGAGCGTTGTATTTTTTCCTAATCGATTTTCGAACTTGCTGTATCTTATTTTTTAAATTTATTTTTGTGGAATCCATTGTTCTAACTTGCACCGTGCGACGTGTGTTTGTTAACTTAGAGGACTAAACAAATTCAACACATAATACCAATATATATTAAGACGCTTCTAAATTTGCACAACTACGGCGGTTCTGATTCATATGTTTTTCGCGATGTTTTATATCGAGAATCGGTGCTAGTATGACATCACACTGATTTATTCTTTTTCAAACCTCGCTCGGTCGATTGCATAAAAATGCCAGTGTCCTTTACGAGCCTGCTTATGCTCCAATGACATGTGAGCATGTTCGATAGTTACAATTGTAGAAAATCGCACTTTTTTTTATCTATAACACCACATAATTGCTTACTATATATCTGACCCATTTTACTCACGTGCATATAATAACAAACTAAACAGATTCTTGTAGCTCTTAAGGTAATATAAACTCGTCGAAACCCTTTCGATAACGTCCGCCGTTTATATCAACAGTGTCTTTGTTAATCATTAGAAAACCATGCGGCGTAGACCAGCACTCACCACACATTTCTTTAAAAACCTGCATGCTAATTGTAGGGCTAACGTGATCATCGTACACGTGTTTCAGATTCATCTCATCCTGTTGGAAAAGGATAACAACATTTGCGTTATCTCGAATCAGTTGTTTGGGTATCCTGCTATACGTTTGTCCCAAATAAAAACAGTCTTTCGAGTTATGACGCCCCATGCTGAAGTATGCCCTAATATTATCTTGCTTCTGTAGCGCGATATCGTCAAAAATAAATAGAGTCAGGTTTTGCGTCGTTAGGAGGCATAATATTTTCATTATCACTGAACGTATAATAGCCTATTTCAGGCATCGCAGTTAAAATCTCATACAACAGCTTGTATTTATCTTGGTTTAGCGATTTGGAGTAGACGTAAACGTTTTTTAAATTTCAGACCGTTTGCTTCAGTTAAAAGACTGAACATTGCATTAGTTTTTCCCGAATTTGATGGCCCTGCGATGATGGCTCTTACTGTATTCGGTAGTAAGACATCGTGTTTACTTGGTTTGTCGCCGCTGTTGCATAACATCATTAATTCATTATTATGCACTGGTAATCTATACTTTTGAGTCACAATTTTCATTTTTCTCGATGGGGTTATTTAAATCTACTAAAGATATTTTAGAAGTACATGCACTTTATTTATTTATTAAAAAATTACATCGTGTGTATATGAATATTTTTGTCTTCTTTTTCGTTTTCTTTGCATATCGATCATATTACATCCTTTTGACTTCGCCAGTTATCGGGTTGTATTGGATAAGGGCATCGTGGATTATTAGGCAGTATGCACCCATATTGTTTTCAAAGTTTGCTGCGGATTCTAATTCCAGTTTAACGTCCACGGTAGAATTCTTCAAGTTCTCATTCTGGTTGGCACAGTCGATTATAAAGATCGGGCAATTTTAAATTGTTGATAG
The DNA here is from genome assembly GCA_030710515.1 of Abscondita cerata. NCBI lineage: Eukaryota > Metazoa > Arthropoda > Insecta > Coleoptera > Lampyridae > Abscondita > Abscondita cerata. The sequence continues at coordinate 72,664 of JALBCR010001709.1, read as the reverse complement.
TCGAATGTGGGAATGGAGATTGTTGATGTGACATTCGAACCGGCGCATCCTCCGACAATATTGCATTCATTTCGATCATAATAGTCTCGTTGAAAGTTAATGTAATTCCTATACGCCAATGCATACTTGTTTGTGCCAAAATCCAAATTCATGGATTCATACGGATATCTCTCAGAATTAAGATGTAATCTAATACCTGTAATATTGCCACTGTCAAAAACGCTCGCTTTACCATTTTTGAACGTCTCCTTTGGTTTTTCTGAAAAGCCACAATAACCCATCGGGGTTTCTCTAATTGCGAAGACGTCTTTATCGGCCATGTATGAGTTTTAACCTGCTTTAAAGCCGGATATTCGTATAATTCCCATTGACGAAACGGCATGGTGATTACAGGGTTTCTATTAATCTTATCGAACAGTTTCAGCTTTGCTCTATCGCTGAGCGTTAAGTGCGGCACTTTCCATTGAATTTTCGAAAGCGTTATGGACGCATCAGCCTCCCCATAATAACAATCCAAATCAGTTCTCGATCTGATCCAAACAAGCTCCTGCTTGATATTCACGATAACCTGTCTATAATGTTCGGCAAATCCGAATATGTGCTTCAGAGGCAGGCAAATCCCGAATTTTTGGCCAAATCAGCATCGTTTGCGCTGAATTGCACTTGTAGAGTGTTCTCATTCAATGGAGACCATCCAATGTGGGCCAGCGCTTTCTTGTCTGCGGCGCCATACGATGCATAGCCCTTCATTGCCGACCCGATACCCGGATTTCTGCTAACGTCCACGCGATGTCCGCCCAATTCATATCGAATCTCTTCAAACAAGAAACAGGCAACATTGTTTGTTAAATCACACGTTTTTGCAGCGTCTGCTTGTCTTCGCGTAATATAACCCTCGATGTATAGAAAACTATCGTGGGTAGCCGTAATCAAATCCTGGCTTTGAATTGCAATTCTGATTTCGTCTGATGGTTCATAACTATTGAACCCATAAGGCAAGTACGTGTGAATATCAGATCTAACGATTGAATCGTCGAAATGAGCATCGCCGAAAATATTTAATTGTTCACTCATCTTTTTCCTTTTTCTGCTATTGTTTGCTTTAACACCTATTGATTTTAAAAAAGTTTTCTCTTACAGTCAAGTGATTGTTGACGCTCTTATTTTTCTTTCTTCTTCTTACTCGATAATGCACGAAATATCTGTGATGATGTGTTGTTGTTGGCTTGTTTATTAATGGATCCTCCAGCGAATGATTTGTTTTTTATAGAAATCGGTGTTTTTTAATACCGCCACAGATCTGACCGCCACAGTTTACAACAGAAAAGTGTTTTTACTAAATTTTAACCCCATAATTCTTTCTTCAATTTCAATCTCACAGTGAAAGGCTCGTCGCCGCCAAAATCTATCGGTTCGCCTTTTGATTGACTAATCTGATGCTAATATTGCTTATAATGCGGGTGTTTAGCTCCAAATATTGGGTATTGTTTGGTATTTTATCCAAACGATATCCTGGTGGTACTGAAATGTCCACTTCGTACAAGGTCTTTGCAATTCTCCCGTTTCTGTACGCTCCTTTTATAATATTACACTCGACGTGTATGTTGGTGTGTTTTATTATTTGGATATCCAAAGTAGATTTATGGCTAATATTATGGCTGAGTATTTTGGACTCGAAACCAAGCATACGACCGATATTTTCCGGTTGTGTAAAGTCAATCGCATAAACACTCTGAAGTTCGCATTTCAGAGTATTATTGTTTGCCCGCAGTTTAAATATCCAATCCCCCCTCTTCTTTACTTAATTTTTTTTGTACAATAATCAGCAACCAGTTGTTTTGTTAAATAATTGTTAAGTTCATCTATTTCGTATGATCCGTGCGGGATATTAAGGAGTTTAGCAGATTTTTTAGCAGTATCATTATCTATATAGTATAATTTATCGTTGCCGTCGTTAATATTTCGAATAGAATTACACCCAAAAAATCCGACCAGACCAATCACATGATTGTATTTTTCGTCTAATTCAATCGGAGGATAAAAATCGTGTGAAGCTGTATTACCAATACCTTCCAAACTGAATGTTATCGACATTGTAACTGATTAATGATACATGTGTATAGATATTTTATTTATTTATACAAAAACTGTTTGTATACATTTACGAATGTAGAAATTTAAGACATAAATGCCCACAAATTACACTATCAAACTCCTGGTCCTTTTTGTAGTTGTAGTAGATCTCACATCCCCGAAAGTACTTGATTAATTCAGATAGTGGTTTTACATTGCCGAAGCTATCATAATACCATACTCTCATCCCTCGTTTCTTATAACACACTCAATGCGTTCCTGGTCCTCGAACGCTATCCAGGTTTACAATTGCTGATTCGTTCACAACAGGCCCATCTTTTGGTAAATTATCGCGCATAAATACATCTCTAAAGTATGGCGCATTTCTAGCTAACTTTTGCAAATCGATATCTGTTAACGCTCTTTCGGAAAGCTTTATTAGTTTTTTGAACCGCAATAGGGCTTCAGATATAGCGCAAAACCGGTCTTTGTGTATGGTTTTAGATATAATGCAGAGCCGCGTTTTCCGTATGGCTTCAAGTATATGCCGCTGCCTTTCTTCCCAGGGCTATAGCTTCCATCGTGCGGTTATGTCGAGTAGCTTCTTTAGCACGCTGCTTTGCGTTTTAGCATCGTTAACGGCTCTAGCTATTCCAGCGGCACCACCAGCAAGCGCTCCAGTTGCAGAAAGCCCGGCAAATAGGGGTATTAGAAATGGTAATATTCCACCACTTTTAGGGATTTGGATGATACGCCGCATTACTATGTTTCGTTTTCCACCAAAATGTCGAACAGCCAGTTTCGCTTGATCGTAGGCCTTTTTAATCATTGAGATAGGGTTACCACCTCCGCCGCAGTTTACATAATTAGTCTTCGTATTATTCTTAATCATCCGGCGAACTTTGTTGATCGATGCTCTACTCTTCGTTTCTTTATTTTTCGCTTCTTTATTTTTTGCTTCATGGTTCTAGTTTTTGATTTATTCAAACTCATGCCTAATGACCGCTTAGCCCGCATAGCCGCACTAACTGCTAGAGCAGCTGTTCTTTCGCCCAAGCTTGCGTCTTTTGACTTGAACCGCTCCCAAGCTTTTTGTTGAAGCAAATGATCAGCACGATGTCTTGCAGCTAAATCGTTAGGGCTGGTATTGTAGCTGATATCATGTGCTTTGCAATGCGAATCTAGACCGTTAATACCAGCATCGCCCCTGGCCAACCGTTTTTGTAGCTTGCTACGGTTAATTGGAAGAAAAGTAAGTTTTGCCGGCAGCCGAAGAGTAGGGCGTGGGTGAGAAAAAGGATCCACCGCTTCTTCAGAACTGTCTTGATTTAATCCGAGGGCGCCATAGTCCTAATGCGTGGATACAAACCTGCTTCCGAACTAAAGAAACAGACGCAACAATCAACCGTAACAAATTAAAGGAGCAATAAATACAATAAAGAGAGAGAGACACAAGTAACCTACAAAACGTTATATTTAATAACACACCATAAAGAAGAAGGAACAGAGCACAATTTAAATATATCCACTTACAACGTAAGTTAATTCTACGAAGCGTATTCGTTCGTACCCATATATATAGTCGTACACAAAAGAAGGAAAAAATATAAGATTAATAGCAAGTTAATAATTTATGCGGTACGCCACTGGCGTTATTTAATCTAGACAAGATGGCGACGTAACCACACCCGCACAATACGAAGGTGTATTTAGTGTTCTGCAGTTGCAATATTTAGCGTTAAAAAAGTATCGGAGAGTTAGGTGTTTCCCCAAAAGAGCGCTCTTCCGTGGTCTTACCTTATACTCTAAAATCCCAAGCAATGGTGGGTAAATGAAGCAAGTTCGCGCCTTTACGGTACACATTCGTTTACAGATTGTAAACGTGTATTGTGTGTTGCCTAACTCACAGTGACCGTTACAAATTCCCCCACACAAAACTTCAAGCCCGCGCAGAAGGATAAACATAATCCGCTGCACCATACATAATCCAGAAAATTAACATCAGGAATCTCCAACATGAGCGACATATAACCAAAGATACCCACCCCACACATATAAAAAACCTAATGAAACCCAACCCCTAAGAGATAGACGGTTTGTTGAACTAAGAGTAGCTGATCTGATGAAATCTGTTCAAAACTCGCATGAAGCGTTTGGTGTATCCAGCAACAAAGTCAAGCAACGACCAAGAAAAAGAAAAGGATAACACCAAGAGATTGAACGCCCACAAAAACTCGCCATTAGCGATTTCCGAGAAGCAAGGTAAAGAAAACGTGGGTCATCCAACAGTATCTCAACCAACCTTACTAAACCCAGTCAACAGAAAATATTATTATAGTAAAGTTTGAAGTTTGGACAAGCGTCCAGGACAGAGCCCTAAAAACCAATGAAACCCCAACCCAAATTAAAACAATACCACCCTGAATTACCCCAAAATAAGGTACTCTAGGAAAGGTTTAAGGTAAGATAGGAATAAGGATAAGGCTGAAACCCAAATACCAAGAGGTTAGGATAAACCCTAGGAAATTATTAAGATCGGGCATTTCCCTAGCGGCGTGCATGTCGAATGGGTGGCACCAGGCATCACTCCCACCAAGACCCTCGCGAAGGATGGAAACTCGCGTCATTGGGATTGCCAAACTGGCGAAGACGTACACCAACGAGCCATATAGGAGAGGGCGTTCAATCCGTCACGGGATCGGGAAATCACGGTACTCCCACAACTACGTGAACTCATGAAACTAAGTCTCGAAGCTCGAAATCCAATTCAAGGTCAAATTTTGGTATTATTTACCTGAGAAGGTCCAATCCCTACGTGCCCAACCAACCTACCCATATCACATGGAATTCTAACGAATGTGAACCATTATGGTTCCAGCAAAAAAAAATTAAATATAACTATGAGCTAACTCAATTAGAACTGAGTCAGTATATCATTAAGCTCGCCGAAGCGGTTTGGTATCTCCCAGAAAAGCAGGAGCACGCGCTCAACTTGAACTCAAGTCAACAGGCATCCCCAAAAAAAATAAAGCTTCTCAAACCAAAAACAAAAGAACCTGTATCTACGTATATACAGTTCTCGCAGAAAGAAAATAAAGATATACGGGAGAGCACCAAATAAATCAGAGATTTCGATGTAAATCGATCATAATGTCGTGTAGCTAATAGAGCCAGAAACCATCGATAATCTCATTAATAACCAACCTACAGTAAGGCAGAAATAAAAAAAATTTATTCAGCAACAATATAAGAGAAAATACGAACTTCTCCTTACTAGAAGGAAGATAGTCCGAGCAAATTCGTTAGAAACCCGTGAAAGAAAAAAAATAATACAGATATGATAAAATCAGCAAAAGTAAATAGTCAAGTAAAATAAGTCGTGTCCAAGTAGAAATCCAGTCATGAACCGTGTCTTCTAGCTGGCAGTACAAGCAAGTTTACGACGCTTTTTCCGTCTAGGATAAAGTAAAGAGTGATCTAAACAATTAGGCTCCAGCACAGCAAGTTCAGCATTAGCCTCTTCCGAATTCGAGAGGTTCTGGCTTAAGGTCTTTCACGTGCCACGTACCTAGTGACTTTCCTAAAGAATCAGCTAGTTCATACGTCCAGGGAGACACGACAGTTTTCACCGTGAACGGGCCTAAGAATTTAGGTGCGAGTTTCGCATTGAAATGCTTCGAAGCGTCGGATAGTTGGAAGTTACGACGCCACACCAGATCACCCACGTTATACTTGACATGTCGGCGGCGTAAGTTATACCTATTTCGTGTAGTTTCATAGGCTTTCCGAAGGCGTTGAAGTATATATTCCTGGATAGCCGCGTAACGTCGAGTAGACACATTATGATCAGGTTCTGAGTCAGTTGGTTCAAGACGTGATTTATTGAAGAGATTGCCAGAGATGACATGTTCACGACCAAATAGAGCAAAGTACGGGGTACATCCAGTCACTTCGTGTTTCGCCGAACGAACTGCACATCCAATGTGAGGGAGCTTCACATCCCATTTCCGCTGGTTGTCCTTAACATAAGACGCTATCATGGTCTTAAGAACGCGATTTATCCGTTCAGCCGGATTTGCTTGCGGATGGTATTTGGCAGTATATAGGATGGTGCAATGATAGTTCTCACACATTTGAGTGAATTCACGACTGCGGAACTGTACTCCGTTGTCAGAAATAAGGTACTGCGGCACTCCAAATAGTAAAAACACCTGTTCTTCCAGGATTTTAGTAACCGCAGCAGCAGTAGCAACACGCATAGCAAAGAAAAGGGCAAATTTAGAGAAACAATCGGCAACCACAAACACGTAACAATTGCCTTTAGAAGAACGAGGAAGCGGCCCAACAATATCGCAACATAAAGTTTGCCACGGTCCCGTAGGACGAGCACGAGGAGCAAACATTCCAGGAGGAGCTGCTTGAGATACCTTATTGGAAGAGCAAGTAGAACAACGGCGGATATAGCGAGCCACGTCTGCACGTAATCGAGGCCAGTAATAATGTTGCAGAATTCTTGCGGTTGTCTTAGTTACTCCACCATGGCCAACAACTGGAGGATCATGGTTCTCCTGAATGATGCGTCTCCTTTGTTCAGCCGGAACGACTAACTTCCATTCATCATTCGGATCCACCATAGAAGTGGTAAAGAACTAGTCACTCTGCGATATAAGATGTTATTATCGACAGACCAATGAGGCAACTTGTGAGGTGTTGTGAGTACACGATTCAGTAAGTTATTATACCATTTATTTGTAGTAGGTAAGTCAAGACCAAGAGAAGAAGGAACAGCTAAGGAATCAAGATGAGGAGAGGTGGTTTCAGCACAACGTGGTCTTTGCCTTTCCTATGTCTGATGGTGAAGTCATACTCTTGGAGTTGTAAGGACCAACGAGCAAGACGACCAGACGGACTCTGCAAACGGTTAAGCCATACCAGCGAGTGATGGTCAGTAATGATGGTGAAGTGAGAGCCCTCAATATACGGTCTGAACTTAAGAATGGCGAATAAGACTGCAATACATTCTTTTCCGTAGTACTATAGCGCCTCTCCGCTTTAGTTAAGGAGCGACTGATGTAACTGATAACCTTTTCCCCTCAGGCGATTCCTGACTAAGGACAGCACCCACGCCAAAGTCCGAAGCGTCAGTTTGAACAACAAATGGCAGAGAAAAATTAGGACAAGTCAGGATAGGAGCAGAAACTAAGTGTTCTTTAAGAGAAACGAAAGCAGATTGACATTCCGGTGTCCACACAAACAAAGCATTTTTCCGAGTAAGAGCAGATAAAGGAGAAGTAAGAGAAGCGAAGTTCGGTATGAAACGGCGATACCAGCTAGCCATGCCAATCACGCGTCGCACTTCGGTGACCGTGGTCGGTATAGGAATGTTAAGTATGGCAGTCACCTTTTCTGGATCCACCAGCAACCCATTTTTATTCACAACGTAGCCCAAGTATTTCAACTCCGAACGACAGAAATGGCATTTTTCCTGATTTAATGTCAAACCGGCAGCAAATAATCGTTTCAGAACTTTTTCCAGTACTCGAAGATGTTCGTCGAAAGTTGGTGTCGCGATAACAATATCGTCCAGGTAGGCGAAGCAAAACGGTTCCAGCTCTGCACCGATAATTTGGTCGATCAGCCGCTGAAAGGTTGCAGGAGAATTATGCAGACCGAACGGCATTCTAGTAAATTGGAACAATCCACGATGAGGAACAGTAAAGGCAGTAAGCGGTTTGGATTCAGGAGTTAAAGGAATTTGCCAATAAGCAGAACGAATGTCCAAACTCGAGAGAAATCTAGCATCCCGTAAGCGATCCAAGATAGAAGTGATATACGGCAGAGGATAAGCGTTGCGTTCCGTGACCTGATTTAGCTTCCGATAGTCAATGCAAAACCGATAGGAGTTGTCTTTCTTCCTAACCAAGACCACAGGACTGGACCATGGACTGGTAGATGGCTCTACTACACCTAACTGTAGCATCTTGTCCAGTTCTTCATTGACAATCCGAGATAGTACTGGTGATAGAGGATAGTACCGTTGTTTAATTGGCTCAGCCTTGGTATGGATACTGTGTTGAACGAGCTGGGTACACCCTAGACCAGATGGCTGTAAAGAAAAGCTGGCAGAGATAACAGCCTCTAGCGAAGACTGTTGCGACCTTGATAAGTCGTCTTTGATGTTCAGCGCACTCGAATGAACCGCATGTCCAACCGCATCAGTACCAAAGGACCAATGACCCTTGCTGAAATCTGGTACGAAGGCCATCGCCTTCCAAAAGTCGATCCCCAATATCAACCCTTGAGAAATCTCAGGAACCACTAAGGTTTCTATTACCTTGGTTTTTCCCTCTAAAGTATAAGGAAGAGAAACAACACCCAAAATGGCACATTGTCCACCATTAGCCACGTTACAAAAAGTCGAAGTAGATTTTTTTAAGGACACCTTAAGGGACTGAAGCAAATGCCAACCGATACTTCCTAGTATCGTCCTAGAAGATCCTGTATCCAGTAAGGCTTTAAAAGGTATGCCCAGCACTGATACGTTAAGAAAAGGTCGTTCATCACCACGAACGCTAGCAAAAATAAAGTTAAGTAACAATTGTTGAGAGTGGTCTAGATCAGTAAAAGAAGAATCCGAGGTTGAGAGAGAAGTAGAACCTACGACTCGGTCCGAGGGTTCTGACGTGCGTTTCCCTGCGGCGAACATTGGGAGCAATTAGGCTTGGTAACACCTGCCTTTCCACAGCCAAAACAATGAAGGTTCTGTGGGTTTGGACAACGAGGAGAAACATGTCCCGTATTCCCGCAATTCCAGCAACGTACAGGTCCCCTGTAAGAGTTGAGAGGCCTAGAAGGAATAGTCGAAGAGACCGAAGAACAAGAAGAAGTATTCAAAGAAGAAGTTTCTGGAGCGACGTAAGCTAGGTTAGGTTCCAGCAAAGAAGTCACGCGTCTAGTAGGTGGTGGTTTGAAAGATTGGGTTAAGAATTGACTATGCTCAATCTTTTTCCCAAGCGACAATAGATGCGAGATGGTTGAGACATCATGAAGAGCCAAGGCCGTTTGGAAATATGGCGTTAGATTGCGCCTGATTATTCGGATCTGTTGTGGTTCCGATAATGGTTCACTCAACCGTGAGAAAAGGCTTTGCATAGTAGCCAAGTATATCCCAAACCCCTCATGAGCACCCATGGTTCGTGCCTTAATTTCGTCCAGCAATCGATCGTTGTAATCCACCGGAAGAAACTCCGATTGTAGTAAACGCACCACATCCTTCCACGAAGACAGCGATTGTCGATGAGCCCTGAAGAGAAGAAGAGCTTTTCCAGTTAAGAGTTCTGGAGCACCATGAAACAATTGCGTCAGAGAAATTCCCCTAGCCGTGCTTAATTCCTCCAAGCGAGTAAGAAATTCAGAAAGAGATGTTTTACCATCCCCAGAAAAAGTTAAGTTTAGTTTCGCTGTAGCAACAGATTTAGAAAAGTAGGAAGCACTACAAGAGGCAACAGGTGTTGGTTCTGGTTCGACATCAGACTCCGATGATAGTTGGTCAGGTTCACCTTCGTCCTCAGTAACCGTTAATTTAGGACTAGAAGTAACAGCTTGACTGATCCCAAAAGTAGTATGCCGATGCTTCTTGATCATAGAATCAATAGTGTTATGAAGATCGGTAAGAGAAAGTAGAAGAGAATTCCTATTGGCAGCTTGTTCTGTCGAGGTGGCAACCATCAGCTTGCACCTGCGAATAGTATGAGTCCAAAGAGTAGAAAACGAAGAAATTCCGAAGTTGTGCTGTCACCAGTGAAATTATCAACGAACGTACGAAGCTCCCCTAAAGAGACATTTACCGCAGTTACATCGGTTTCATACTCGATGCTGTATTTAATTTCGGATAAAGATTTTTCCGCTTCCAGCTGAAGAGCACTACGGACCAGTTTCCGAAGACCCTCCACCGAAACGTCAGCACTAAGTCCCCTAGAAGCTAACTCGTATCGCAGTTCGTGTTGTTTAAGGCGATTGACCTCGAATTTCCACACTTTCGGCATTTTAAATAAAATCTCCTAGCTTCCAAAAAAAAAAAAAAAAAAAAAGAATAAACTCGAACCCACAACAACAAGTAAGAAAGAGAAAACAGTATTAAAATACTAACCCTAGAATAATAAAACAATTTTAAGTAAATGTCCTATTACTGATCAAACTGATAGTAATAAGGAAAGCAAGCAATAGCACTAAGTACTAGAGAGAGAGAGAGAGAAAATAAAAATTTCCAAAGAGAATCGAACGACAAGTAAAGAAAAATACTCGAGCAACCTTGACTGATAATCCGATTTCACAAAAAGAAAGAAACGAGAAGAAAATCGAGCCCCGAAGTTGGGATGCCAATTTCTTGCTACGGTTAATTGAAGAAAAGTAAGTTTTGCCGGCAGCCGAAGAGTAGGGCGTGGGTGAGAAAAAGGATCCACCGCTTCTTCAGAACTGTCTTGATTTAATCCGAGGGCGCCATAGTCCTAATGCGTGGATACAAACCTGCTTCCGAACTAAAGAAACAGACGCAACAATCAACCGTAACAAATTAAAGGAGCAATAAATACAATAAAGAGAGAGACACAAGTAACCTACAAAACGTTATATTTAATAACACACCATAAAGAAGAAGGAACAGAGCACAATTTAAATATATCCACTTACAACGTAAGTTAATTCTACGAAGCGTATTCGTTCGTACCCATATATATAGTCGTACACAAAAGAAGGAAAAAATATATAAGATTAATAGCAAGTTAATAATTTATGCGGTACGCCACTGGCGTTATTTAATCTAGACAAGATGGCGACGTAACCACACCCGCACAATACGAAGGTGTATTTAGTGTTCGCAGTTGCAATATTTAGCGTTAAAAAAGTATCGGAGAGTTAGGTGTTTCCCCAAAAGAGCGCTCTTCCGTGGTCTTACCCTTATACTCTAAAAATCCCCAAGCAATGGTGGGTAAATGAAGCAAGTTCGCGCCTTTACGGTACACATTCGTTTACAGATTGGGCAAGTATATGCGCCACAACAAGTTAATTAATTATATTGTAGTGAATTAACAAAAAAATATAAATACGTGAACAAATACGTTTCGAGTTCCAAAGATTTAACTGCACTTAAGGTGCCAAGACAAGTTGTACTTATTTAGGTGTTACGCTTGAGACGTTTTCGGTAGCAGTGTGACGTCCCGGAGATGGTTTGTTTTCAGCGCAGAAGTATAATTAGAAAAATCTGACCTTATGTTGTAGATAGAGGTTTACGATGTTGACACACAGGAGAAGATACAGATATGTGGTGTCGGTTCCAGCTGCGGCGACCCCTAATTTCGGTAGGATGTCCCGTACTTCAGCAATCTTAACAGCAAACCCCAAGTATGCGACACACGCAGCGACAAGACAATAAAAGGTAGAAAGAGATCCCACGATGAATTTAATCAGCCAGGTAATTGGTTTTGTTTAGGCCAAAAGAACCTTTAAAGCCGAGTAATTTTAATCCCGAGGTAACTCTAATCCCGGAGTAACTAACTAATCGGAGTAACTCTAATCCCGGAGTAACTCGCCTTATCTGAAAATTATGCACGGTGTAACGTTGAAGAAGCCATGAAGAATATTTGTCGTACCTGAATGCAATCGAGCGACCATTAGAAGAAATTAGTACACGCATCCGTCCTAAGATAAACTTCAGAAAATCGAGTAATCAATCCTTTCCCCAGCTAAAAATATACCGCTATACATTGAAAGTTTGCAGGGTCCTATACATACCACTAGAAAATTTGACGGAATTACGATTAAGCACTCAGATGAAGGCAAATTTGAATTTCACGTAACACGACGTGATGGTAGTTGTTACAAGGCGGAAATTGAAGATCAGCCGAAAATGTATTGGCCAATTAGGACAACGCGGAAGTTGAATTCTGGGAATTAAATCCCCAAAATTTTCGTTAAGGAGCGAACACGGAGAAATGTCGCGTTTACACCAGTTCTTGTTTGCACTGTTTTCACCCTTCTTTTGATGCCAGCATGACGCCTTTTGCCTGACAATTAGCATGCAAATATATTTTATACAGACCACATAGAATATTTTTTTTAACCTTGCAGGTTTGATTAAAAAATTATTTACTGACAAATATGCATATATTTAAAAAAATACATGAAAAAGAAATACATAAAAGCATCATCGATGCTTTGGTTTCTAGCGCATATTTTCCGCTACACACGACATAATAAAACTAGGTCGGCGATATAAAACTTCCATTAAACATGCAATACATTGTGCAATTAATATTACATTCAATGTTTAACAGTTTTTCTATACGCGTCATAAACACTCCAGCCGTCATCGTCGTAGTTGGACTGATCCAATGTTTTCTTCTTTCTTTCCCTAGTTCGATTGCAATACGCTTGATTAATACATGGTTGTAGAACGCGTCCAGGTGTATTGCGCGATCGCATTAACTCCAACCGATAATTAATTATTTCTCTCAAACCAAACATGCAATCCACATCCCACTTGTTTAGAACGCAATTTTTATAATCACGGGTTAAAGTGATTGTGTTTACAAACCATTATCACTACCGGCGCTCTAACCAACCAAATCAGGATGATATTCTGTAGTGTAAAACGATTTTCACATCGCGAGAGATATGTCAAAGTTTTACTTATGCACTCTAGGGGTCCGTCATTAACTTCTACAAACTCCTGTCTAAACTCTTCTGTCGACGGTGTTGCAGAAAAAGTCGTTCATGAGATGATTGCGGAGCCCCATTAGCGACTTCCATTCGTCAATGGTTAGCAGGACATTGTTTTTTCTCGATCGTTGTAATGCACACATGTATGGACCACTTGCACAGCATACACCATTATACTCTAGGCTGCTCCAAATTCTAATTACCGGTGTAAGTTGCAGATAAGTACTGTACCCGATTTCTATATATTTTCCCTCATTGTCATAGTTCAGCTTATAGCAGGTCGCGTTCACCAGCTTCTCGTTCGAAGCGTTGTTGAAATTGAGAAGTCGCGACTCGTTGGCTATGTCGTATTCCGTGGCAAAGACCACGAAGACGACGAAGATGAAGTCGAATCCATCGAGCGTTTTGCTGCTGTTGTCCTCCTGTGTTTAACGTATCCATTGATTTTTTTCGGTTTAACACCGTCACCACAAAACCCAATCGACGTAGACGCGGAATCCAAATTTAATGGAACGGAGTGTGATTTTGCTCAAGCTAAATAAAATTTTTTATATCACAACTTATTTTATCGCACATAACACTAAGAACAACCGAAATCACCTCCACGGAGCCTCGAAAGAAACTAATGGCTGCTTCATTTTATTCTACCACAAGTGTGAGGCATAGTTTACACCCCACGCATATATAATTAGAGAACACCTGGGCTTTTAAACAACTAGAGAGAGATAAACAGGTTAGAAAAAGATGTAATTTCAGGATCCGACTTGTTTAGCTCTTGAGGTCATCTTAATTAAATCCACCCGTTGCGATCTATGCATTTATAATTAGCCAACACCTGCACTTACGATCATCGAGAGAGATAGTTTGGTTAGAAAAGGACATAATTCCCTGTTCCAACTTGTTCGGTAATCTCGAGTCCGACTTAATTAAATCCAACCGGACGGCGACGAGGGGCGGCGTCGCCAATTTGTGATTATAGACTGCCATCTTGCATATCATTATCAAATATATCACAATTCTAATCAAAATCACCGCCTTAACAGCGCTTCACCCCTTCCTGAGGGGGCGGCGAATTATCCAATCATCGCACTCTTATGAACAAGTACTCGAAAAGATGGCCACCCACAATAATTCTAATCAAAATCACCGCTTTAACAGCGCTCCACCCCCTACCGAGGGGCGGCGAATTATCCAATCAACGCACTCTTATGAACAAGTAGTCGAAAAGATGGCCACCCACAAGATGGCAGAGTCTTGCTATCGGCCATCTTACTTCATCAGGAGGGCGGCGAAAAGGGTTGAAGCAATTACACCCCCGCAAGTACCGAGAGTAATTGAAAATGTACTAAGCTTGCATGTACACCACCTACACCCCGCAACCGCCTCTTCGCACATGTAATTAATCTAAGTACACGGTGTGTACTTGCATGTACAGAGAGTAATTACATCGCGCAATTGATTTTGATGGTGAATGCCCATTACTCTACTACTCCTGTGAATAAAAAATAAATTTTGTTCAATGTGTTGCATGAGTGAACAAGATAATCGTTGTTTCAAAAATTGGAATGAAACATCAACGGCGATAAAAAGTGATATTATCATAGAAGGATTTAAACAAAGTATTCCAATGCATGGAGTAAAGTATGCATATCTTGTTGGTGACGGTAATAGCAGTATTAAAAAATCGTACAATAGCGTACTTGCGAAATTTCTTGGCTAGCATTGCTTTCAAACAAAGAAACTGAATTTAATCGTAATACACAAAAAGCCATAACTAAAAAAGTCCTGGATTTTACACTAAACGATTTATTTCCTAGAAAAAACAAGATTTAATGCAGAAGACAGTTGCTTTCCAGAAAGAAAATATTTAAAAAGAACCTACGGCTCAAGCTGATGAAGACTATGATGCTGTTAAAGAAACGTTATATGAAGAAGAGTTGTTACAATGAAAAAAGTATCATTTTAAGTGAGAATACAATTATTTATTAGAATTTAACATAGGGGGTGTTATTAATTTTCAAAGTTGGGCTTTATGATAAGATTTTCTTAACATCGAAATAACTTTAAAAATATTTATTTTAAGAGTTGGTGAATGGTATTGAAAGTTGCCCTAAAATGTCGAGTAGAATTCGAATCTTGCATAAAAAACATGACATGCTATTTAAATAATAAAGTTAGTGTCCACTTCGGTAATCCGGAAGTGCCACAACAGTGTCACTAATTTCATTAAATAGAGCATCTCTGAAACGCCTTCTACGCAAATTTTCAGTTTCAACTTATTTGTAGTTTTACCATAACGTCTAATAAGCCAATCGCTATGAAGAACTTAAAACTTTATCGTGTCGAATTTTGTCGTACAGAACTAAAACATAATTTTTAAGATTTACAAAATTAATCTCTAATGTTTGATGTCATACTATTTAAAAAAAGTAAACCTTTACACAACTAGAATTCAGAAATTATGACTATAAAAATTAACAATTTGTCATTTCATATAGAAAACATTCTAATTACAATTCCGAAAACAAAAAATAACGTACCACGTAAATAGATAGTATAGGTTATGAAATTAAATTTTCGTTTATGCGCCTGCGTTTGCTTTGTATAGGGAAGAAAAACTCGTGTCTCGTGTCCCTACTATTCAAATATTTGGGTATTTTTTTTTTAATAATAAGTCTTCATGATTTATAAACAAATTAATTAGATAATTAAAGTTTATTTATTAATCTATACTATTAATATGTATGTTATCTCGTCACTTTAATTTAATATAAATTAGTACCAACCTAAAGAAAACAAAAATGCAATAAAAAAAGTGTTCCGTGAAAAAAAATCCAATAAAGCACTCAAATGACGTCATCAGAGCATCGAAATGTCGACATTAAATGGGTAAAATAGAAAAAATTATGAAACACTTTCTTTTACTGCTTTTTTTGTTTTTTAGGGATTGGTACTAAGTTATATTAAATTAAAGTGGCAGATAACATACATATTAATAGTATAGATGATAAACACTAATTATCTAATAATTTGTTTATAAATCATGAAGACTTATTATTAAAAATACCTAAATATTTGAACAGTAGGGACACGAGACCGAGAATTTCTTCCCTATACAAAGCAAACGCAGGCCCATAAACGCTAAAATTTAATTTCATAACCTATCACTTTTTTTACGTATGTTTTGCTCAATTCAAAATATTTAATAAAAATTATTATACAATATCCAGGAACAAAAAAACAAACGGTGTTTATTTAATCTTTAAATTAAAATAATTGAAATTTAAATGTCAAATGAACGCAATAAAATTAAATTTGTGTTAAAATTTTCTTTTGTTTTGTAAAAGGAAAGAATACTAGATTCACAAAACACTACTAGATTACCGCAATACTGAAAATTTTATTTCTTTCAAACCGTTAAAAATGGGGTAAAATAGAAAAATAGTATAAGAAATTCGTGGTTTATGGCATATTATCGCACTTGTTCATTACAAAAACTCGCCTACGCGCCTCGTTTTGCAACGACGCTGCGATAAATGTAGTGACATAAGCCACTAATTGGAAAATGTACTAATCTACACTGCTATTGAAAAAAGTGTCTTCAAATTGTAAAAATTGTTTTAGAAAATTTTCAGAAATAAGGGAGATATGACAAAATAACGAAAAGTGAAAAAATCGATAAAAATTATTGTTACAAAAATATGGTTATAGACAAATACAAACAAAATATTCAATTTCTTTAATACATTTAGCTTACAGTTGTTAAAAAGTATACACAAAATGTATTCTGTATAAACCTTCAAGTGATAATTTTGAAGGAATTAAGTCTTCATCTTCTTACTAAAGACAAAAATTGTGAATTAATAAACATTCAAAGTGATGTCAACACAACTTACCTCTTTCTTGATAACCTGATGTTTGGATGAATCATATACAGATTCTAACAACACTACGATTCCAATAACTAATAAAATTATAGTAATGTAAATGTACAGTATTGTATAGCGTCGCTCCATTTTTAACTGTTTTCGGATTGTTCTGCGTCAATTATTATGTACACACTAACTGTGGAACCTACTAATAAGTCATTGTTTCAGATAACACAATTATTAATACACCCAACAATTCAATTAGTACAAGGTACAGATGATTCGAATGCTTTTCGTTTTTCAAAATGATTCAGTTGTTTAAAATCGCCACATTCTTACGATTACAAATATAAAACGATAAAGTAGTAACTGTAAATATTTAGTTCTTTTTATATTTATTAATTCGACGACATCAGAAATAATTTACTGTTTTTCAATATGTTCATTTCTGTATTATATTACATTCACTAGGAGCTTTATTTTTCGTTTCGACTATAAAAATCAAAAATGTACAGAGGAATGCAACATATTTATGAAATCTTGGATACATTTTCTTGTTGTTGTTTCTGTATGTACGTCCCATTTGTTGTTCAGTTTGTAACTGTTTTAAGATGTAATGTAAACCAGAGAAAGTTTAATAAATCGTTTTCTTTTTGATTGCACTCACATATAAGATAAAGTGGAGGAAAGAATAGCTCATTATGCAAATGTTTATACAGAATGTAAATGTAAATTTAGAAAAATATTTGAAAGGACGTGTTCCCAATATTAGAAAAACGAAGTATATAAAACAAAAGTTTTACTTTAGTCTAAAGAAAGGGAGAATGTGGATACATTGAAAAAGAATTTGAGAATGAAGATAATAGTCTGTATTTTTAAATGGAGAACAAGTACAGGATTTCTATAAATGATTGTCTCATCAAGTTTGCAATTAAAAACAATTACAACCAGGGATAATAATTACAATGGAACGATGAAATAAGTGAAAGATGATGACATTAGCATAAATTAATTTACTATCAATTTAAGCGGCAAATTTGTTTTTCTAAATTTTCCAACGCTCACCTGATGGGACCATCATTTAAAGAAAAGAAGTCCTGTGACTGTATTTTTTCGCATATAAACTAAACTTCGGCATTAAAAATTGATTTATTGACCAATTTCTCCTTACAGTATAGACAGCCGTGTTTACACTCATGCGTTGAAGATGAATCTTTGTGTTATAAATTTCTCTGGGGATTTTAGTTATTTGAAATTCCCAGTTCCGACAATTTGTTTTTATTTGCTCGCAAAACATATACCTTCTTTCCTGATTTGCTGACCGTTGTGAAAAGGTGTACATGCAAAATTTTGTCTAAAAATTGAACAATTAAACATGTGCTTTGTAGTATCAATTGAAGTAAAATCATCCCATTCAAATTGGGGAATGGGTCTTTGACTACTGTTCCTTTTTACTTTCCCTATGTTTTAATAAAATATTTGCCTTGACGGGTTCTGTCAATTGCAGACAACTTTTTTTTTCTTTTTGGTTTCTTCTGCTGGTCACTTCAGATGTACTCCGTTTTTTACTAGGGATTAATTAATCAATAGATCATTAATTATGGTTATGCTGGCAAGGATAATAATCCAAAAATTATAAAATAACGAAGTTGGGGCTGGTATTTTCACTAACGTTAGAATTTGAACCTACATTGGAACCTCCTTCTGGTCAAGGACATCGCCCAAGATAAGCCTGTTATCTGGTTCGTCGTGAGCAGCCTAGCAACTGTTATCAACGGAGTCCATTTTGGTTTTTTCTTTTCTCCATTGGATCATAAAATACTAGATTTGGATACAAAACCGTCACATCTGCCTATTAACTGTCAAACACCGAAGACTTCCTATTTATACAAGCTAAGTTAATTTTTTTTATAAATGTCATTCATAAATTTTGTCACGTTCTATGTATACGTACTGCGGCTGTGAGTTTAGCAACGTACCTTTTTGGCGCTGTATAGACAGTTTGTAAACTAGAAAGATCTTTTCAAGTACCTGATTAATTTTGTGCGCTCATAAACTATTTAAATAATCAGCCAAATCCGGTACTCTCCGTATATTTTTGTCAAGTACATTCCGAACAATATTTGCCACGCGAACTCGGCGAATCGCTTGCATGGAATAATCGGGCTACGACTGTTAAAATTTCATAATACGCTAACCGATTTGGGACATTTGTGCCTTGAATTATCACTCGGGTCTTAACTCGCTATCGTGAGTCATTATTATTTTGTATAACTATATTTTGCTATTAACTCTAAATGATATTATCTATTGGTGTGTCTATGTATTTCTATGTGTGTTGATTGAAGTCTAATCACTATAATAATATACATATTTCTATCAACGTACGGTTTGTTTCTGTGTCTACAAGTTTCTAGTGACTCTAGAATATCTCTTATACGCAATCCTAGGTGGCGCATTATAAATTCTTCGTGCAGTGAAAGCCTCATTTCTGAACGATTCTCAACAAGCTCACGACCACTTCCGACTAAGAGGAGCTGCCGGCAAGGTCTTCTAGCACTGCTATATTTTTGAGTTTGTTCACACATAAACCGTAACAATCCTGTATAAAATTTCTTAATCTTTGTTTACAGAATTATGAAAATACACAAATGCTTAAACTTATTGTTAACATACGCCTAAATTTTACTTATTGATCGTATATGATGTCCCCTATTTAACACTCCACATTCATTAAAGAGAACAAGGAATAACTGATTGCAAGGGAACATTGAGTTGAATGTTGACGATAAAGTTATCTTAACAAAGTGGCAAGATATTAAATCTGCATGGAGATTGATTGTCATAGTGCGGAAATAAGACCTTTACCAAAGCTCACAGAGTAGCATGTAGGCAAAACCAAATTAAAAAAAAAATGAAAGTTGGAATTTGTATTTTTATTAATTACTGCTTTAAGCAATCGAATATTAGTTTATTTTTTTTAAATTTGTGTTCAAAGTTTAAACCACTTGTGGCTTCAGTAATAAATTTAATGTCAAAAGGTTGGAGTTTTAAAATGATTGTCACACAATCTGCTTATCTACGTTTTAGACGAACTGGGTAGAAGAGTAGTAGTAAATCAACTGTTTGACTCGGTGAATGATAGTGGCGTTAATGTGAAAGGAGTAAACCACTGGTCAGCTCTTTCCTTCCGAAGATTAGTCTAGAAATCCTCACTTCATTTTTTTGAAAGTCGCAGTATTACCATATTATGCTCAATGAAACCAACAGAGGATATAAAATCTCTCCTACATTTAAAAAACTGATGTTTACTTCTTTAAATAACTTTATCGTCTTAGCAGCAAAAGTGGTATTTACAAATTGACCTAGACAATTTCTGCAGGATGTATTATGGTATAAACCGCGTTTTTTTAAATGCCATCACCCAATTGCTGCAATCTTTCATGCAGCATCTCCCCATGTGTCACATTAGTGCATTTTAAATGCATAGAAAATCTCTGTAGGGATTTAATTTTTCACAAATTATAACTGAATGTTAATGTTAAGAAATAAACAAGATTTTATCTTAATAACTTAAAACAGAGATAATAGTTGTACTCAAAGCGAAATGGTTTATGAAGAAATGCTTTATTAATACTCATCATTGGTGTACAGCTGCGTCACTTTTATTTCCTAAAATAAAAGGAGATATTAACAACTAAAAACGAACATCAACCCAACACTAGTGGCAAGAAATAAATCCCGCACAATTACTAGAAATGCAGCATTAAACAAAATGAACATAGAACGAGTTCTAAATGACGTGCATCGTGATTCGTGCATCTTGTGATGAACCAAGAAATGCACGCATTTTGATGGCGCAATTAAAATGCAGAATGATAATACATAAGTGTGAATACCACTTTAGAAATCGACTATTACTAATACAGGCCGCTTACCTACACTCTTCGCTAATTCATGTGTACTCTTTCCACTCATAGGTAGCGACGTCGACGTTCGTAAGACGTCGTATTTTTGTTTTTTAATTTCACAATAAATGTCGGTTGAACGCGAAGAAACGAAAATTTCGATTTCGATTTCGATTTCCAGTTTTTTACATTTTACTGATTCCGAGCTCAAAAATATTTCCGATTTTATTGCGGCCTTCGTAGATTTTTCGTTACATGAGAGAATTAAAAAACCGCTTTCTTTATCAAATGCCTTTGAGAGCTACGAGGTTTCTCGAAAATCGAAAACAACCAATTATTTGTCTAAACGAGCGGCAAATTTTTAAAAAAATTGTTTAACGTCTGAGAGAGATCGCAAATCGAAAGCGGAGAATTTTTTTTAACGCAAAGGTACGTTGACGACCCGAGTAACCCACAGAAAACCAAAACATTATACGCTTTAAGGGCTTTCTTGGTAACTCACGACATATCAAAAAATTGCCCTGGCTAACCCAGAATTTAAAGTTTTCTCTTTAAAAGGAAACCCAAACGAGAAACGTAGCTTTTAACATACTCGTAAGTTTTCACGAGGTACACAAACTATTTTTGAATTTCGTTTAAAATTTTCTGGGAAACTTCAAACGACCACACCTTCTAAACCTTTGGGTTTAGGAGCAAAAAACTATTAATTAATGGTTAGTATATTTATGTATTATTTTTTTTCGTATTGGTCCATAGAAACTACACAGAAAAAAAAAATTACAAAAATACCTAAAGTGTTTCGAAAATTCGACAATAATTTCAAATGTACTTTTAATTTAAATCTCCGCAAACTGTTTCACAAAAACATGAATCTAAAAGGAAACAATCGTAATTTTGCAAATTTTTAAATGGCATGCCACTAAAGAGTAACGTTTCTTCCGCTACATTTTAGCGCGCGACAACTCACTGATTGATACGCTTGAAATTTTTCTCTAAACTTTTTCATTCTTGGCAACAAATTATTGTGTATTCCAATACCTTAGAACAAAATCAAATGGGTCCTAAATTATTTATTTATTTATTTAATTGATTTACACGAGCATTTACAATTCCTTTAAAAAACGTTATTTCAATTAAGCGTAAAATGCCGCCTAGAAATAGATGTTTTATCGGTAATGTGCATGCACCCTAGTGACATGTTATAGATGGAATTGACGTTACTATGAATTTCGTACAGAAAAATTGTCCCACTAGGCGTGTCTTAGGTCAGTAACAATATGGCGGACAATTACACAGGTCCGACCCATGGTATTATTGCCGATTTCTATAAGTTCTTTTTTCAGGCATGAAATTGAAAAATAATATTAATGAATGTAGTATGTCCTGTATCATAACGTTACACATAACTAACCTGTGAAACTTTATTCCAGTTGATTGCTTATTATCTACACGGGACCTGCTCACATAAATACGTAATGCACATGACGCCATTATTATTACATTATCTTACAACTTTCCAAGCAAAAATATTCACTAAATACACACAAAAACAAAAAATGTTTGTAGTATTTCTTACTTTTAAGATTGAAAAAAAATAATTTAAATTTTTTTTATATTTAAAAGTGAAAAATATATTTTAGTTGCTTAAAATTGCAAAAAATAAAAGTATTATGGGCAATTTTTTCTTCTAAAAGACAATTTTTTCCCCTTCTCTTTTTTTTTGTTCACTTTGGATTTCACAGTTACATTAAAACAATTTTGTTTGGGTAAGTAAAGTTAGCGTAAAAGGCCGCAAAGCGGCCCAAGTTTGATCTTTACAAATTGACGAGCGAAGCGAGCAGTATCTTTATCAGAGTTTCATTAATTTTTTTTAGTAACAAAGCCATATTCAAAATTGGCTGAGCGATGCAAACCGTTCAAATTTGCATTGAAATAATTTTTGTGTAAGACCAGCCAGAGTTTGATTTACA
Source organism: Abscondita cerata (assembly GCA_030710515.1). Taxonomy (NCBI): domain Eukaryota; kingdom Metazoa; phylum Arthropoda; class Insecta; order Coleoptera; family Lampyridae; genus Abscondita; species Abscondita cerata. The sequence goes on along the minus strand of JALBCR010001709.1, from coordinate 50,128 downwards.
ATTTGGCGAACGAAGTGCGCCGTGTTTTTATCAAATTCCTGCATTGAAACTATGCTTTTGAGTAAGAAAAACAGCGTACGAGCTGCCTAGGGAGTTGTGTCTTCACAATTTGGCGAGTAAAGTGAGCCGTATCTTTATCAAAATTGTATTGAAACTATTTTTTTGAGTAAGAAAAAAGGAAGCCTTTGAGTGTCGTTTTGATATGTATTCTTATTAAACGAAATAACTAACATAGGGTAACATCAACAACGAATTGTCGTTTCCAGTGTACAAATAGTTTTGTTATCAACTTAATGTAAATGTCAAACTTTAAATTTTAAATTGCGCAAAAAACTACTTAAGCATAGGACACCCTTATACCATTCGTAAAGAAGACTTCTTTGTTAACGTCCTAAATTAATAAAATACATGGTGTTTCTAAATTTTAAAAATAAAGCTCATATTACATAATGAATGATCCTCAAAGATCACGCAAGAGATGTTTTAATATTCAATCATGGAATACATTTATATATTCAACTATTTAGACGTGAGAGCAAATTTGTTATGATCTGTTGGCTTATGATAGATAATGACTTTTTTAATACGTACTTCATATTTTAAGAAAAAAATCGATCTAACTTAGGAACACGATGAATTTCGGTATAAGAGAACCTTTTAGAAAGTATAACTTATTTTTACGGGCACTCAAAAAATCAATAATATACATGCTGTCTCCAAGAAGAAATATAACTGGCCCCACTTACGGAGTATACAGGTACAAAACACAAACTGTAAAACTTAGTTGAAATGTTATTTATTAACTATGTATTATATAATTGTAAATTGTATATAATATTTGTAATTGTATGTCAAACTTTTACACTAATAAACAGATGCCTTGATAAAGATCTCGCCACAGTGACCGAAACGTCACTAATTTATTAAAGATGGTTGCAAGATAATGTTCATTTTATGGATATCTCACAGGTAACTTAGATTCCAGTAAATTGCAAATTGTTAAACTAGCAAATTTGAAATATTTCAAAAACTATCATACTCGAAGGTTGGTAATCGTAATGCTGACTATTAATTCTAGCTTCCAACAAGCTACAGAAATGCAGCGTGTTCCATTTAAATTAAGCAAGTTATTAAGGTTTTAAAACGTTAGTGTTATACGATAGTATTAAAAACTCTGTACATCATAACATAATAGTAAATATTGCAAATATAGCGACTTGTTAAAGAACATATTTTTTTATCGTACAATTCAAAAATAGAATAAATCCATTTAAAATAAATCAAATTTGATATGGTATGTATTTCTCGAGCACCCTGTGTAATCTAAATACGTGTTTTTAAAATGTGGTTTCAAATAATCTCGATATATGTATGCCTTAAGATTTCTTACATTATTTGTCGTTAATGCTACAGAATAATTTGTTGGTAGTGCCCAACCCTGTATCAACAACTTAGAAATTTTTACATTGACAAAATCCCAAATTTATTATGTATGCACATTATTTAAAGTTTTTGTATTTCAAAGTATCGGACTGCATTATTTAAAACTTCAAGAATCCGATCAACCACTTCAGATCTTACATTATATCCCATCACACCAATACGAAGATAATCTACCTTCCCGATTCCTTTGCCAAATTCAACTCTATACCTAGAAGAAATTCCTTTATCTTTGATGTAAATAAATGAATTACCTACCTTTCAGAAACGTGGTTAATCAATTCTTGAGGATCAATTCCAGAAGGTAAAGAAAATAAATTTATTATTGGCAACCATATGGTTAGATCTTCAAGGAATGGTTTGCAGCCCATATTTTTTAATTCTAATCGCAACTTCCCGTTGATTGCTTTATTGTGCTCCCATCCAGCTTCTAATCCGTCTTCAAGAATTTCAAGCAATCCTTCTTTTGCCGCAAAAAGATTTTGTAATGTAAAGGTATTGTGATAACTAAAAACTAAATATGTGTTTTAACTTTCTTAACACATGATTTACGTTTTCACACATAGTTCTCGTTTCAAAACAGTTCCATACAGCACCTAAACTTAAAATGTCGTAATACAGCGGAGAGGCAACTTTGCAATGTCTTAATTTATTACTAAAATTATAAGGTGAAAATAAATTATTCATAACGTGATGCGTTCGTTTTACACTGCTTTTGGACTGAATGTTAGATATGCAATGCCTGGAGGTCCTCTCAAAGCTTTATTAGAAGAAGATACCGCAATGTCATTTTCAACCACCTCGTTATGTACGCGTGGAATAACTCATAAACGATTTAAAATAATTAACGCTAACGACTGAGCAATAGGTAGAAAGAAAAACATAAACAACCGTTTACCAGACAACAGTTTAAGACATCTAGGCTTTGTGGGAGATAAAAAGAAAAGAAAGGTTGCATCTTTGAAGGTCTTGTTTGTTAAACAAAATTTGATAAATCGTAGAAATATATCTACGTCCATTCAACCCTTATCTGGGAGAAACCAACTTCCAATAGGTGCATTGTCTATCAGTTCTGGTTTTATTCTCTTTTGGGAAAAATAAAAGCAGGTGCTAAAAAAATTTTCACTTGCACTCATAGAAACAACTACAATAACATTTTCATAATCGATCTAGAGTCAAACTGTATTTTGCTTAAATGGCTAGAGCATAAGACGTTGCTTTTGCTTTCTTAGAAAAATATTTGGGTGCCTTTTCAGAAAGCCATAAATCTACTTTAGCCTTTAGTGTCTTTATTGAAACTATTAAAAATATTTTTGGCGGAGGCAAAATCAAATACCAAATGACGAAGTGCTTTATAAGTAATGCCAAAAAATCTGTTCTCCAATTTGAGAATATGTTCGAAAATCTGGTTTTCATCTTCGTGGGAGAATACCTGTCTAAAGCGTCCCAGATGTTTTTCGTTGGGTAATAAGGTTTTATTTTGATTAGCCAGTCTTCTCTGTAATGTGCCTTTTGGGACATTGTACTGTTCAACTGCTTGTCGAATAGATAACTCATCACTTCAAACGTTTTCTATCGCTTCTAGCATATCTTGAATCGACCATTGCCCACGATTGGTTTTCCTTATATAATAGGTGTATGGACGACGAGACATTTGTTATTGCGCAATAGAAATCAATTAAACATTTTATTTCTTACATTTTTCTAAGATGGGACGTGTCCCAACTTGAGAGTCTGGACAATGTCCCATCTTGGAAAATGTTGATATTTAAGAATGTTCCTAACCTAAATTGTTTCAACATTAAAAGAAAAGCCAAACATATGTAAACTACTCTACATTGAGTACCCTAAAACCTACACTTAGATGAAAGAAAGATAACTTACATTCTGGGTCTTATTTACACTTCTGTATTTCACCAACTTTTGAATTACAAAGCGACCACTTGTACTACCTATGAATTTTCTTTCTGATTTAGGTTTGCAAAAAAATCTGCTTACTATGCGATGTTTACTTACACATGTGCAGATTGCACTACCGTACAAACTTTTCAAATTATTAAGCTCTCTTTGGGAGTCTATTCGGTTTTGGGTTACTTTCCCCTACTTAGCTTCATCAGTTTTATCTAAATACTAATTGTCAATATAAAAATAAGAAACATAACATCACGACAGTTCATTTTGTTTTGTTGTGTTTTTTCAAAACTAACGCTGTAATTAAAGTTTGACTTAACGGTGATTCTCCTTAATGACAGTAGGACCGGATTTTTAAAACCTAAATTTGCAGCAATTATACCACCTTTTTTACAGATTACTATGTAGTTTGTTGATAAAAACAATAAATCAGAAATAATTTTGTTGTATTTGTTGAAATTAACGCAGCAAATAAGGTCCTAACTAAACGGTGATTCTATCGTAATGACAGCTGGACCGGATTTTTAAAACCTAAACCAGCAGCAATAATACCCAACTTTTTTTACAGTTTACTATTTAGGTTGTTGTTAAAAACAATAAATCAGAAACAATTTTGTTGTATTTGTTGAAACTAACGCCCAGAAATTAAAGATCTTAATTTAACGGTGATTCTCCGTAAGGACAGTTGGTCTGAATTCTTAAAACCTATAATTTGCAGAAATAATACATCACTTTTTTACAGATTACTATGTAGTTTGTTGATAAAAACAATAAATCAGAAATAATTTTGCTGTATTTGTTGAAATTAACGCAGCAAATAAGGTCCTAACTAAACGGTGATTCTACGTAATGACAGCTGGACCGGATTTTTAAAACCTAAACCACAGCAATAATACCAACTTTTTTACAGTTTACTATGTAGGTTGTTGTTAAAAACAATAAATCAGAAACAATTTTGTTGTATTTAGTGAAACGCAGAAATTAAGATCTTAATTTAACGGTGATCCTCCGTAAGGACAGTTGGTCTGAACTCTTAAAACCTAAATTTGCAGAAATAATACCTACTTTTTTACAGATTACTATGTTAAGTAACCTTTTAAACACACATTAATAAGAGTTTTAGTCATCGGTTGAGCTTGGCTTCAAATTAATTATGTCACTTGTCAGTTATTTAGGGATAGTTTTAATTGTCAAACTGTTTCTAATGTCAATCAGCTTTGTGATTTATCAAGTAAACGTTATATAACGTTCACGTTATCAAATACTCACTATATGAATACAACGTAATTGTATCTATAGTTACCTCAGTATTTTATATTGTTATCCGTTTGTTAAGCTTTTTCAAATTTTAGTGTTTTTGTATTGGTCACAGAAAAAGTATAGTATGCAATTCGTTTTATAAATAAATGTTTATAAAACTTGTTGTATAATATACTATTTTATAAAAACTGTAGGTTTTATGACATCTAGTGTCGGCTCGTGTTAGCGATCACGTACGCAATGGTTCACATTAAGCAACTTTGTCGATAGGTATGTAAAAACAGTTACATAAGTCGATCCTTTGATAATTATAGCCAACATAAGCGTTAGCAAAAAAATTTCAAATCGCCTGCTGTAAATTGCAAAGGTTGTACAATAGCAAACAAACACTGAGAATCACTCGACAGCTGTTTTGTCCTTTTGGGACTCTTCAGGAGTGAGAGAACTGAAGTGTAAGTTCACTATTGTACAAATGCGTGCTGTCAACTATATTCCCTACTGTAGGGTACATCATATTCAAACTGTAGGTTTTGCGACATCTAGTGTCGGCTCGTGTTAGCGATCACGTACGCAATGGTTCGCATTAAGCAACTTTGTCGACAGGTATGTAAAAGCAGTTACATTAGTCGATCCTTTGATAATTATAGCCAACATAAGCGTTAGCAAAAAAAAATCTCGAATCGCCTGCTGTAAATTCGCAAGAGGTTGTACAATAGCAAACAAACACTGAGAATCACTCGACAGCTGTTTTGTCCTTTTGGGACTCTTCAGGAGTGAGAGAACTGGAGTGTACGTTCACTATTGTTTTTTTTGCGAACGCTTATGTTGGCTATAATTATCGAAGGATCGACTTATGTAACTGCTTTTACATACCTGTCGACAAAGTTGCTTAATACTATTTTATTTGGTGTGGCCTACACAGAAATTTGTTGTGTTTTATGTCATGTCAAAAAATTTTATAAGGAACATAGATTAAATGGGCATTTTCGAAAAGACGTAACTATCTACCAATTTTTATTCGAATAATATATTAGTAACTACATATCTAATATTAGGTTGTATTTTGATTTTCTTTAAATTTTTGATACTTTTAGTTTTTGGCAAGGGAGATGTCGGACTTCCTATTGAGATTTTACGTTAAAAAGTGTTCCGCTCGAAACAAAAATTGATTAATCGCGGAGTTTACATCAAAACAAATGAATATCAGTATTATTAGGAGTGGCTCGTTTTCATTGGAAAGTCCTCTATAGTAAAATTAATCTAATATGGATGTAATATGCCAATATTCATGTAATTATTATATTATCTTTATTTTTATGGGTTGTAAAATAAACTTGTTTATTAATTACCATCACTCTACATTCTGTTTTCTGTTAATTTCTGAATTCATTAATCATTTCATTGCACTACGGTGGAGTACGTATCTGTTACAATTAGCTTTATTATCTCTATAGGGTGGTAGTCTACGGAACTAATTTTTTTGCATACTTTCTTATAGAAAAATATAAAATCAGGGTCAAGTAGCTAATCTTTGAAGTCTTTTCCATTCTTTAAATGAGCATGACTGCACAACCCTCATATTTATTAAAAAATATGTTGAGTCGATTTTTAAATTTTTTAAATTTTAAACGGTTCTGTAAATTTTACAGTTCTCAATACAAGTGTTTTTGATTTCTAAAGGCTGACAGAAAAAATGGGAATTTCTGTCAATAAAAATGGTAGTGTGTCAAAATGCACGCAAAACGTTGGCACTCTAATAGACAAACAGAAACCTTCAACTAGTACTGATTTTAGTCATCATGATCGTGAATGTAATAGTGATTCTAGGATTATGGTTACACTAGTTCCCAGATTCACGGCTTCTAAAGAGACCTACAAATGTCATGGAAGATAATGTAAAAAGTAAGTTTTGACGAAGAATTGTCGAAGTATAGTCTTTTATAAACCAAATTTTGTCTTTTCCACACCACCATTTATTTTCGTGTGTGTCTGGAACGACTGGACAGTCAGTCCAAATAATTAAAGAAATTTGCCAAAGGTTTATTTAAGTATTTGTTTAAAAATGTAATTTATGTAAAGTGAAACATAAAGTAAAAACAGATCAAAGTGAAGGGAACTAAAATACAAATGGGAGCACAGTGTTAGGGACAATAAGCATTGGTTGTGGATTTTCACAAGTAAACAAGTTTGTCGGAATTATGACGAATCTTAATATATTATATAATAGGTGAATGCGGTGAACAAGATAATCGTTGTTTCAAAAATTGGAATGAAACATCAACGGCGATAAAAGTGATATTATCTTAGAAAGATTTATACAAAGTATTCCAATGCATGGAGTAAAGTATGCTATCTTGTTGGTGACAGTAGTAGCAGTATTTAAAAAAAAACAATATTGCCGAATCGTACAATAGCGTACTTGCAAAATTTCTTGGCTAGCATTGCTTTCAAAAAAGAAACTGAATTTCAATTCATAATACACAAAACCATAACTCAAAAAAGTCCTGGATTTTACACTAAACGATTTATTTCTAGAAAAAACAAGATTTAATGCCGAAGACAGTTGCTTTCCAGAAAGAAAATATTTAAAAAAGAACCTGCTACTCAAGCTGATGAAGACTATGGTACTGTTAAAGAAATGTTAGATGAAGAAGAGTTGTCACAATGAAAAAGTATCATTTTAAGTGAGAACACAATTATTTATTGGAATTTAACATAGTGGGTGTTATTAATTTTCAAAGTTGGGTTAGTTTTTATATAAGATTTGCTTAACATCGAAATAACTTAAAAATATTTATTTTCAGAAGTGGTGAATGGTATTGAAAGTTGCCCTAAAATGTCGAGTAGAATTCTAATCTTGCATAAAAAACATGACATGCTATTTAAATAATGAAGTTAGTGTCCCCTTTCGGTAATCCGGAAGTGCCACAACAGTGTCACTAATTTCATTAAATAGAGCATCTCTGAAACGCCTTCTACGCAAATTTTCAGTTTCAACTTATTTGTAGTTTTACCATAACGTCTCTAATAAGCCAATCGCTATGAAGAACTTAAAACTTTATAGTGTCGAATTTTGTCGTACAGAACTAAAACATAATTTTTAAGATTTACAAAATTAATCTCTAATGTTTGATGTCATACTATTTAAAAAAGTAAACCTTTACACAACTAGAATTCAGATAGAGTTTGAATAGTACATTAAGAAATTAGTGGCTTATGGCACTACATTATCGCACGCGTTCAACGAGGCGCGTAGCGGCGAGTTTTGTAATGAACAAGTGCGATAATATGCCATAAACCACGAATTTCTTATACTATTTTTTCTATTTTACCCCATTTTTAACGGTTTGAAAGAAATAAAATATTTTAGTATTGCGGTAATCTAGTAGTGCTTTGTGAATCTAGTATTCTTTACTTTTACAAAAACAAAAGAAAATTTAACACAAATTTAATTTTATTGCGTTAATTTGACATTTAAATTTCAATTAATTGAATTTAAAGATTCAAATTTGAAATTAATATTAAAAGTAGAAAAACTAATATTAAAAAGTACATATATCGTTTGGTTTCTGCAATGGAAGATTGTTGTACCCCACCAGAGTTTGAAGAAGCAGCGGTTGAGGTAATGAATGCATTGTTACCTACAAAATCAAAAGCAGTTTATGAAAAAGAGTATAATGCATTCAATATATGGCGTGCAAAAAACAAAGCTGGTATTTCTGAAAATGTTATGTTAGTTTATTTCAAAAATTGAATGAAACCAAAAAGTCATCTACGCTCTTGTCAACATATTCTAAATTAAAGTCTTTCATAAATATAGAAAATAATATTGATATCTCAAAGTATAATAAATTAATTTCGTACTTGAAGAGATTGTCTGAAGGGTATCAACCAAAGAAATCCAAAATTTTAGAAGCTGGAGATAATGACCGCTTCTTACGAGATGCCGATGATCACAAGTTTTTAGCCATTAAGGTACCTATTGATTTTCTTTCATTATTACTAGCAGCAATGTAATTCAATATTTGCTTTTCGCTTCAGGTTATGTAGGTGCTTGCCGTCGTGAGAAAATTATGACTATAAAATTAACGATTTGTCATTTCATACAGAAAACATTCTAATTACAATTCCGAAAACAAAAGATAACGTACCACGTAAATAGAAGTATAGGTTATGAAATTAAATTTTCGTTTATGCCTGCGTTTGCTTTGTATAGAAAAAAGAAATTCCTCGTGTCTCGTGTCCCTACTATTCAAATATTTGGGTATTTTTTTAATAAAAAGTCTTCATGATTTATAAACAAATTAATTAGATAATTAAAGTTTATCATTAATCTATACTATTAATATGTATGTTATCTGTCACTTTAATTTAATATAAATTAGTACCAACCCTAAAAAACAAAAAAGCAGTAAAAAAAGTGTTACGTGAAAAAAAACATCCAATAAAGCACTCAAATGACGTCATCAGAGCATCGAAATGTCGCCATTAAATGGGTAAAATAGAAAAAAAATTATGTATCTACACTGCTATTGAAAAAAGTGTCTTCAAATTGTAAAAATTGTTTTAGAAAATTTTCAGAAATAAGGGAGATATGACAAAATAACGAAAAGTGAAAAAATCGATAAAAATTATTGTACAAAATTATGGTTATAGACAAATACAAACAAAATATTTAATTTCTTTAATACATTTAGCTTACAGTTGTTAAAACGTATACACAAAATGTATTCTGTATAAACCTTCAAGTGATAATTTTGAAGGAATTAAGTCTTCATCTTCTTCTTACTAAAGACAAAAATTGTGAATTAATAAACATTCAAAGTGATGTCAACACAACTTACCTCTTTCTTGATAACCTGATGTTTGGATGAATCATATACAGATTCTAACAACACTACGATTCCAATAACTAATAAAATTATAGTAATGTAAATGTACAGTATTGTATAGCGTCGCTCCATTTTTAACTGTTTTCGGATTGTTCTGCGTCAATTATTATGTACACACTAACTGTGGAACCTACTAATAAGTCATTGTTTCAGATAACACAATTATTAATACACCCAACAATTCAATTAGTACAAGGTGCAGATGATTCGAATGCTTTTTGTTTTTCAAAATGATTCAGTTGTTTAAAATCGCCACATTCTTACGATTACAAATATAAAACGATAAAGTAGTAACTGTAAATATTTAGTTCTTTTTTATATTTATTAATTCGACGACATCAGAAATAATTTACTGTTTTCTAATATGTTCATTTCTGTATTATATTACATTCACTAGGAGCTTTATTTTTCGTTTCGACTATAAAAATCAAAAATGTACAGAGGAATGCAACATATTTATGAAATCTTGGATACATTTCCTTGTTGTTGTTTCTGTATGTACGTCCCATTTATTTTTCAGTTTGTAACTGTTTTAAGATGTAATGTAAACCAGAGAAAGTTTAATAAATCGTTTTCTTTTGATTGCACGTACATATAAGATAAAGTGGAGGAAAGAATAGCTCATTATGCAAATGTTTATACAGAATGTAAATGTAAATTTAGGAAAATATTTGAAAGGACGTGTTCCCAATATTAGAAAAACGAAGTATATACAACAAAAGTTTTACTTTAGTCTAAAGAAAGGGAGAATGTGGATACATTGAAAAAGAATTTGAGAATGAAGATAATAGTCTGTATTTTTAAATGGAGAACAAGTACAGGATTTCTACAAATGATTGTCTCATCAAGTTTGCAATTAAAAAACAATTACAACCAGGGATAATAATTACAATGGAACGATGAAATAAGTGAAAGATGATGACATTAGCATAAATTAATTTACTATCAATTTAAGCGGCAAATTTGTTTTTCTAAATTTTCCAACGCTCACCTGATGGGACCATCATTTAAAGAAAAGAAGTCCTTTGACTGTATTATTTCGCATATAAACGAAACTTCGGCATTAAAAATTGATTTATTGACCAATTTCTCCCTACAGTATAGACAGCCGTGTTTACACTCATGCGTTGAAGATGAATCTTTGTGTTATAAATTTCTCTGGGGATTTTAGTTATTTGAAATTCCCAGTTCCGATAATTTGTTTTTATTTGCTCGCAAAACATATACCTTCTTTCCTGATTTGCTGACCGTTGTGAAAAGGTGTACATACATGGAAAATTTTGTCTAAAAATTGAACAATTAAACATGTACTTTGTAGTATCAATTGAAGTAAAATCATCCCATTCAAATTGGGGAATGGGTCTTTGACTACTGTTCCTTTTTACTTTCCCTATGTTTTAATAAAATATTTGCCATGACAGGTTCTGTCAATTGCAGAAAACTTTTTTTCTTTTTGCTTTCTTCTGCTGGTTACTTCAGATGTACTCCGTTTTACTAGGGATTAATTAATCAATGGATCATTAATTATGGTTATGCTGGCAAGGATAATAATCAGAAAATTATAAAATAACGAAGTTGGGGCTGGTATTTTCACTAACGTTAGAATTTGAACTTACCTTGGAACCTCCTTCTGGTCAAGGACACCGCCCAAGATAAGCCTATTATCTGGTTCTTCGTGAGCAGCCTAGCAACTGTTATCAACCGAGTCCATTTTGGTTTTCTTTTCTCCATTGGATAATAAAATACTAGATTTGGATACAAAAGCTGTCACATCTGCCTATTAACTGTCGAACACCGAAGTCTTCCTATTTATACAAGGTAAGTTAATTTTTTGATGAATGTCATTCATAAATTTTGTCGCGTTCTATGTATACGTACTGCGGCTGTGAGTTTAGCAACGTACCTTTTTGGCGCTGTATAGACAGTTTGTAAACTAGAAAGATCTTTTCAAGTACCTGATTAATTTTGTGCGCTCATAAACTATTTAAATAATCAGCCAAAATCCGGTACTCTCCGTATATTTTTGTCAAGTACATTCCGAACAATATTTGCCACGCGAACTCGGCGAATCGCTTGCATGGAATAATCGGGCTACGACTGTTAAAATTTCATAATACGCTAACCGATTTGGGAACATTTGTGCCTTGAATTATCACTCGGGTCTTAACTCGCTATCGTGAGTCATTATTATTTTATAACTATATTTTGCTATTAACTCTAAATGATGTTATCTATTGGTATGTCTATGTATTTCTATGTGTGTTGATTGAAGTCTAATCACTATAATAATATACATATTTCTATCAACGTACGGTTTGTTTCTGTGTCTACAAGTTAAATTCTTCGTGCAGTGTAGAAACCTTCATTTCGAACGATTCTCAACAAGCTCACGACCACTTCCGACTAAGAGGAGCTGCCGGCAAGGTCTTCTAGCACTGCTATATTTTTGAGTTTGTTCACACAAATCCGTAACAATCCTATATAAAATTTCTTAATCTTTGTTTACAGAATTATGAAAATACACAAATCCTTAAACTTATTGTTAACATACGCCTAAATTTTACTTATTGATCGTATATGATGTCCCCTATTCAACACTCCACATTTATTAAAGAGAATAAGGAATAACTGATTGCAAGAGAACATTGAGTTGAATATTGACGATAAAGTTATCTTAGCAAAGTGGCAAGATATTAAATCTGCATGGAGATTGGATTGTCATAGTGCGGAAATAAGACCTTTACCAAAGCTCACAGAGTAGCATGTAGGCAAAACCAAATTCAAAAAAATGAAAGTTGCAATTTGTATTTTATTTGATTAATTAAGCTTTAAGCTATCTAATATTAGTTTATTTTTTAAATTTGTGTCCAAAGTTTAAACCACTCTGTGACTTCAGTAATAAATTTAATGTCAAAAGGTTGGAGTTTTAAAAATGATTGTCACACAATCTGCTTATCTACGTTTTAGACGAACTGGGTAGAAGAGTAGTAGTAAACCAACTGTTTGACTCGGTGAATGATAGTGGCGTTAATGAAAGGAGTAAACCACTTCGGTCAGCTCTTTCCTTCCGAAGATAAGTTTAGAAAACCTCACTTCATTTTTGAAAGTCGGCCATTACCATATTACGCTCAATGAAAACCAACAGAGGATATAAAATCTCTCCTACATTTCAAAACTGGATGTTTACTTTAAATAACTTTATCGTCTTAGCAGCAAAAGTGGGATTTACAAATTTCAGACCTAGACAATTTCAGCATGCGGCATCATCCTGAATTGCTGCAATCTTTCATGCAGCATCTCCCATGCGTTCACATTAGTGCATTTTTAAATGCATAGAAAAATCTCTGTAGAGATTTAATTTTTCACAAATTATAACTGTATGTTGGTGTTAAGAAATAAACAAGATTTTATCTTAATAACTTAAAAACAGAGATAATAGTTGTACTCAAAGCGAAATGGATTATGAAGAAATGCTTCTTATTATCTATCATTGGTACAGCTGCGTCCTTTTTATTTCCTAAAAATAAAAGTAGATAGTACCAACTTAAAACGAATATCAACTCACTATTGGCAAGAAATAAATCCCTGCACAAATCACTAGAAATGCAGCATTAAACTGCATGAACATAGAACTAGTTCCAAATACGTGCATCGTGCGTCGTGCATCTTGTGATGCTGCAACTTTAACAGTGTGAACCAAGAAATGCACGCATTTTGATGAGGCAATTAAAAATGCAGCATGATAATACACAAGTGTGAATACCACTTTGGAAATCGACTATTACTAATACAGGCAGCTTATCTACACTCTTCGCACTATCTGCACTCTTTCCACTCATAGGGAGCGACGTCGACGTTCGTAAGCGTCGTACTACGCGCGCTAAAAGAAGCGCCTACTGACGGCGTAGTTTTTGTTTTTTTAATTTCCCACGATAAATGTCGGTTGGAACGCGAAGAAACGGAAAATTTCGATTTCGATTTCTATTTCAGTTTTTAGCATTTTACGGCTTCCGACTCAAAAATATTTCCGATTCTATTGCTGCCCTTCGTAGATTTTATCGTTTCACGAGAGAATTCAAAAAAACCGCTTTCTTATCAAACGCCTTTGAGAGCTACGAGGGTTTCTCAAAATTCGAAAACAACCAATTATTTGCCTAAACGAGCGGCAATTTTTAAAAAATTTGTTTAACGTCTGAGAGAGATCAAAAAAATCGAAAGCGGAGAATTTTTTTTTTTTGAACGCAAAGGTACGTTGACGACCCGAGTAACCCACAGAAAACCAAAAAACTTATACGCTTAACTTTAAGGGCTTTTTCTTGGTAACTCACTACATATCAAAAATTGCGTCTGGTTAACCCAGAATTTAAAGTAATCTCTTTAAAAAGAAGCCCAAACGAGAAACGTAGCTTTTTACCATACCGTAAGTTTCTTTCACGAGGTACAAACTATTTTTGAATTTCGTTTAAAATTTTCAGGTAAACTTCAAACGATCATACCTTCTAAAACCTTTGGGTTTAGAGCAAAAACTATTAATTAATGGTTAGTATATTTATGTATCATTTTTTTTTCGTATTGGTCCGTAGAAACTACACAGAAAAAAAATTATAAAAATACCTAAAGTGTTTCGAAAAAATTCGACAATAATTTCAAAATGTACTTTTTAAATTTAAATCTCCGCAACCGTTTCACGTAAAAACATGAATCTAAAAAGGAAACAATCGTAATTTTGCAAATTTTTAAATGGCATACACTAAAGAGTAACGTTTCTTCCGCTAAGACATTTTAGCGCGCGACAACCTCACTGATTGATACGCTTGAAATTTTTCTCTAAACTTTTTTCATTCTTGGCAAACAAATTATTGTGTATTCCAATACCTTAGAACAAAATCAAATGGGTCCTAAATTATTTATTTATTTATTTAATTAATTTACACGAGCATTTACAATTCCTTTTTAAACAAACGTTGTTTCCAATTATGCGTAAAATGCCGGCTAGAAATAGATGTTTTATCGGTAATGTGCATTACACCCAGTGAGATGTTATAGATGGAGACGACGTTACATATGAATTTCTGTACAGAAAAAGTGGACCCACTAGGCGTGTCTTAGGTCAGTAACAATATGGCGGACAATTACACAGGTCCGGACTCGGTATTATTGCCGATTTCTATAAATTCTTTTCAGGTATGAAATTGAAAATAATATTAATGAAAGTATTCCTACGCATCAAATATGTCTATATAGGGTTGATACTGGTATTTCCCTGTATCATACCGTTACACATAACTAACCTGTGAAACGTTATTCCAGTTGATTGCTTATTATCTACACGGGACCTGCTCACATAAATACGTAATGCACATGAAGCCATTATTATTACAGTATCTTACAACTTTTCCAAGCAAAAAATATCCACTAAACACACACAAAACACAAAATGTTTGTAGTATTTCTACTTTTTAAGATTGAAAAAAAATAATTTAAATTTTTTTTATATTTAAAAGGAAAATATATTTAGTTGCTTAAATTGCAAAAATAAAAGTATTATGGGCAATTCTTTTCTTCTAAAGAATGAAAAATTTTACTTTTTTTTTTTTTTTTTTTGTTTTTAATACGAAATGGGGTTTTTTTTTCACTCTTTGATTTTGCCCTCTTGTCTCGTGTGTACTTTTTGTATTTACACAAAATTTTTTTCTTTTACTACAGATTTTTTTTCCTTCTTCATTTTTGTTCACTTTTGGATTTCACAGTTACATTAAAACAATTTTTGTTTGATCTTTACAAATTGACGAGCGAACTGAGCAGTGTCTTTATCAGAGGTTCATTAATTTTTTAGTAAGAAAAGTCATCTTCAAAAATTGGCTAGCGATGCAAACCATGTGTTTATTAAATTTGCATTGAAACTATTTTTTGAGTAAGAAAAGAAGCGTAAACGAACCCGAGTAACATTACAATTTGGTGAGCGAAGCGAACCGTGCCTTTAACAAATTTGCATTGAAGCAATTCTTTTCTGTAAGAAAAGCCAGAGTTTATTCTTCACAATTTGGCAAGCGAAGCGAGCCGTGTCTTCATCAAATTTGCATTGAAACAATTTTTTGGGTAAGAAAAGCCAGAGTTTGATTTTTACAATTTGGCGAGCGAAGTGCGCCGTGTTTTTATCAAATTTGCATTGAAACTATGCTTTTGAGTAAGAAAAACAGCGTACGAGCTGCCGAGTTGTGTCTTCACAATTTGGCGGGTGAAGCGAGCCGTGTCTTTGTCAAAATTGTATTGAAACTATTTTTTTGAGTAAGAAATGGAAGCCCTTGAGTGTCGTTTTGTATGTCTCTTATTAACCGAAGTAACTAACAAGGGTAACATCAACAACGAATTTCGTTTCCGTGTACAAATAGTTTTGTTATCAACTTAATGTAAATGTCAAACTTTAAAATTTAAATTGCGCAAAAACACTTAAGCATAGGACACCCTTATACCATTCGAAAGAAGACTTCTTTGTTAACGTCATAAATTAATAAAATACAGGGTGTTTTATTTAAAATAAAGCTCATATTACATAATGAATGATCTCAAAGATCGCAAAGAGATGTTTAATATTCAATCATGGAATACATTCATATATTCAACTATTTAGACGTGAAAGCAAATTTGTTATGATCTGTTGGCTTAGAAGATAATGACTTTTTTTAAACTTATTCTTTACGGGCACTCAAAAAAATCAATAATATACATGGTGTCCCCTAACAAGAAATATAACTTTAATGCACCACACTTTACTGGAGCATACATCAACGTGTATCTACTAAAATGACAAAACTTGTAAAACTTTTACTGTTTAAATGTTATTTATTAACTACGTATTATATAATTGTAAATTATATAATATTTGTAATTGTATGTCAAACTTTTTACACTAATAAACAGATGCCTTGATAAAGATCTCGCACAGTGATCGTAACGTCACTAATGTATTAAATATTGTTACAAGATAATGTTCATTTTACGGATATCTTACAGTAAACAGAGATTCCAGTAAATTGCAAATTGTTAAACTAGCAAATTTGAAACCCTGTATAAACAACTTAGAAATTTTTACATTGACAAAATCCCAAATTTATTATGTATGCACATTATTTAAAGTTTTTGTATTTCAAAGTATCGGATTGCATTATTTAAAACTTCAAGAACTGATCAACCACTTCAGATCTGACATTATATCCCATCACACCAATACGAAGATAATCTACCTTCCCGATTCCTTTGCCAAATTCAACTCTATACCTAGAAGAAATTCCTTTATCCTTGATGTAAATAAATGAATTACCTACCTTTCAGAAACGTGGTCAATCAATTCTTGAGGATCAATTCCAGAAGGTAAAGAAAATAAATTTATTATTGGCAACCATATGGTTAGATCTTCAAGGAATGGTTTGCAGCCCATATTTTTAATTCTAATCGCACCTTCCCGTTGATTGCTTTATTGTGTCTCATCCAGCTTCTAATCCGTCTTCAAGAATTTCAAGTAATCCTTCTTTTGCCGCAAAAAGATTTTGTAATGTGAAGGTATTGTGATAACTAAAAAATAAAATGTGTGTTTTAACTTTCTTAACACATGATTTACGTTTTCACACATAGTTCTCGTTTCAAAACAGTTCCATACAGCACCTAAACTTAAAATGTCGTAATACAGCGGAGAGGCAACTTTGCAATGTCTTAATTTATTACTAAAATTATAAGGTGAAAATAAATTATTCATGACGTGATGCGTTCGTTTTACACTGCTTTTGGACTGAATGTTAGATATGCAATGCCTGGAGGTCCTCTCAAAGCTTTATTAGAAGAAGATACCGCAATGTCAATTTTCCATCGATCAACATATAATGGAACGCAACCTAATGATGCGATTGCATCGATTCCTAATAAGCAATTATGCCTAAATTGTTATGTAAGTATATCAATTTATTTTCCAAAATACTTATGGCAGATATCTCCTAAGCCTTCTAATGGTTGAAGAATTCCAAGAGATGATTCTCCGTGAACAAGAAATAATAAAACGGGCTTATGTTTAATAATTTCTTTTTCTAATTCCTCTAAACTAAACGCCGTTCCCACTTTTTCTACTTTCAATTCAACAACATTAAAATCTGAGGTAGAGAAGTAGTGTAAACACCTTTATATTGAAATACGCCTATTTACTTACTTGAGCGTTTAGCAATCTCTACTATCCGAGTTCCCCAGAAACCACAAACACCGATTATTACCGTTTCTTCAGGGTCTACAACATTAAGTAATGCTGCTTCAATCCCACCCGTACCAGAAGTCTGCATTCCCAAAGTTACCTTGTTAGTGGTTTGGAAAACATACCTTAGCATTTCTTGAATTTCATCTATTAACTATAAAAGATTGATGATTAGAAACTGTCAAAATAAGCTGACAAATACCAAATAAAATTCCTTGCATATTGGAGTAAATGTAGGTTGGTTAAAAGCAGCAGTTACTCTTGGCGAACAATTTGGTGGACCTCCTCCTACCAATAGTTTAGGAATATACTTTGTAGTTTTAAACTTATTGACATCTAACTGAAAATCTAGCTTAGTAACCATTTTTCTTTATACGAAATTCAACATTACTGAAGTTTATATAATGATATTTTAATTTTAAGCACTTCATTTAAATACACAGTTCAAGTTAATTACAGTTTTATCTATTTGTTGAAAACAAACATTGATAATATAATTTTTGATCAGAGTTTCTCAATATTTTTCATGCAGAATGTAATTTATTAAGTATTTATTTGTTGTGTTGATTATTGTAGCTTATAATTATTATTTGTTGGCGTAGGTACCAAAATAGTATTGTAAATGTATTAATGCACTAAAGTTTGATTTTTCATTACGAATAATGACAAATAAAACTGGGGAGTCGTGAAAAAGAACTTCAGGGCGTTTGAGAAAGTTTTATTACCAACGTGGTGGCAGTTTAAACAATCTTGCAAATTTTAAAAATGAATTTTTCCGAAAACTCGCTATAGTACAAAAAAATCAACCCTAAAGTAATTCATTATACGACTATTTTAAGTTCACTGAAGTTCTGTCGTTTTAGACGCAGCAAATTTCCACTCCTAAAAGAGCTGCGATTGAATGGCCAGATCCCTGGTTTGCGAAATCCGTTTGTAGCAGTCTGTACGCTTGATGCTTTTTCGAAAGCTTCTCTAACAGCTCCTGCAATTTGATATAAGCCGAAAGTTCAACCACAATGATTTTTCAACCACCTCGTTATGTACGCGTCGTAATAACTCACAAACGATTTAAAATAAATAACGTTTAACGGCTGTGGCTTATCTGTACAATAATGTGGTAAGCATAACATAATCACCCCATTATCACGACAAAAGTTTATGACATCTAGGCTTTTGGTGTGTGACTAAGATAATAAGATAATAAAAATTGGTTGCATCTTTGATGGACTTGTTTGCTTAACAAAATATTGTATAAATCGTAGAAATATATTACGATCTATTCAACCCTCATCTTGGGAAAAAGCTGGACTTCCAATATATAGGTGCATTGTCCATCAGTTCTGGTTTTATTCTCTTTCTAGGAAAAATAAAGGCAGGTGCTAAAAAATTTTCACTTGCACTCATAGAAACAACTACAGTAACATTTTCATAATTGATCTGGGGTCAAACTGTATTTTGCTTAAATGGCTCGAGCATAAGACGTTGCTTCTGCTTTCTTAGAGAAATATTTGGGTGGTTTTTCAGTAAGCCATAAATCCACTTTTTCAAAGCCATTTTAGTGTATTTATTCAAACTATTAGGAATATTTTTGGCAGAGGCAAAATCAAATGCCAAATGACGAAGCGCTTTACAAGTAATGCCAAAAATCTCTTTTCGTTGGGTAATAAGGTTTTATTTTTATTGGCTCGTCTTTTCTGTAATGTGCCTTTTAGAACATTGTACTGTTCAGTTGCTTGTCGAATAGATCATTTCGAACTTTTTCTATCGCTTCTAACATATCTTGAATCGACCATTGCCCATAATTGGTTTTCCTTATATAATCTGTGTATGGACGACGAGACATTTGTTATTACAAAATAGAAATTAATTAAATATTTTATTTTTATATTTTCCTAAGATTGACGTGTCCCAACTTAAGAGTCTGGACGATGTTCCATCTTAGGAAATGTTAATATTTCAGAATGTTCCTAACCTAAATTGCTTCAACATTAAAAGTAAAGCGAAACCTATGTAAACTACTTCCTACATTGAGTACCGTAAAGCCTACATTTAGTTAAAAGAAAGATAACTTATTTTCTGGGTCTTATTTACGCTTCTGTATTTCACCAACTTTTTAGTAAAAGTATTTGAACTACAAAGCGACCTCTTGTACCAGCTATGAATTTTCTTTCTGATTTAGGCTTGCAGAAAGTCTGTTTACTATGCGATGTTTAATTACACATGTGCAGATGGCACTACAGTACAAACTTTTTTAAATTATTATGCTGTTCCTTCTTGGGAGACTATTTCCAGTTTTTTAATTTATTGTTTCCTTACTTGCTTTATCAGTTTTATCTAAATACTAATTGTCAAATATAAAATAAGAAACATCACGAAAGTTAACTTTGTTTTGTTGTGTTTGTAGAAAACTAACGCAGCCAATAAGGTCTTAACTCAAACGGTGATTCTACCTAATGACAACTGAACCGGATTTTTAAACCCAAACATGCAGCAATAATACCAACATTTTTACAGTTTACTATGCACATATTTGTTGTTAAAAACAATAAATCAGAAAACAATTTTGTTGTATTTATTAAAACTAACGCAGCAATTAAGATCTTAATTTAACTGTGATTCTCCGTAAGGACGGTTGGTCTGATTCTTATCACCTAAATTTACAGAAATAATACCTACTTTTTACAGATTACTATGCTGGTAACCTTTTAAACACACATTAACAAGAGTTTTAGTCATGGGTTGAACTTAGCTTCAAATTAATTATGTCACTTGTCAGTTATTTAGGGATAGTTTTGATTATCAAACTGTTTCACAGCTTTGTGATGTATCAAGTAAACGTTATATAACGTTCACGTTATCGAATACTACTATATGAATACAACGTAACTGTATATAGTTGCCTCAGTATTCTTATTGTTATCGTGTTTGTTAAACTAAAGTAAAGCAAATTTAAAATTTTTGTGTTTTTGTATTGTTCATAGAAAAGTATAGTATGCAATTCGTTTTATAAATAAATGTTTATAAAACTTGTTACATAATATACTATTTTTATATGGCGTGGCCTATACAGAAATTTGTTGTGTTTTATGCTAGCCCCCATGTCAAAAATTTAATAAGGAAAAGATATTGAATGGGCATTTTCGAAAAGACGTAATTGTCTACCAATTTTTCTTCGCATAATATATTAATAACTACATATCTAATATTAGGTTTTATTTCAATTTTCTTTAAATTTTTGATACTTTTAGTTTTTGGCAAGGGATATGTCAGACTTCCTATTGAGATCTTACGTCAAAAGATGTCCCGCTCAAAACAAATATTGATCAATCGCGGAGTTTACATCAAAACAAATAAATATCAGTATTATTAGGGGTAGCTCGTTTTCATTGGAAAGTCCTGTATAGTAAAATTAATCTAATATGGATGTAATGTGCCAATATTCATGTAATTATTATATTATCTTTATTTTTATGGGTTGTAAAATAAACTTGTTTATTAGTTACCATCACTCTACATTCTGCTTTCTGTTAATTTCTGAATTTCATTGCACTACGGTGGAGTACGTATCTGTTACAACTAGCTTTATTATCTTCATTAGGGTGGTCAGTCTATAACGGAAATGATTTTTATTGCATCCTTTCTGTAAATTTTACAATTCTTAATACACATTTGAAATAACTTTGTGCATTTGAAAATGCGTCTTCCCTTCTAAACAAAAATTGACCTGTCCTTGCTACACTATATACATATAAATTTATTTTGACTTTTTTTATTTCTAAAGGCTGAGAGAGAAAAAATAAGAATTTCTTTCAATAAAGATGATAGTGTGTCAAAATGCACGCAAAACGTTGGCACTCTAATAGACAAACAGAAACCTTCAACTAGTACTGATTTTAGTCATCATGATCGTGAATTTAATAGTGATTCTAGGATTATGGTTACACCAAGTTCCTAGATTCACCGCTTCTAAAGAGACCTTGAAATGTCATGGAAGTTAATGTAAAAGTAAGTTTTGACGAAGAATTGTCGAAGTACAGTCTTTTATAAACCAAATTTTGTCTATTTGACACTATCATTTATTTTCGTGTGTGTCTGGAACGACTGAACAGTCAGTCCAAATAATTAAAGAAATTCGCCAAGAGTTTATTTCAGTATTTGTTTAAAATGTGATTTATGTAAAGTGGAACATAAAGAAAAAACAGATCAAAGTGAAGAGAACTTAAATACAAATGGGGCTGCAGTGTTAGAGACAATAAGCATTGGTTGTGGATTTTCACAACTAAACGAGTTTGTCGGAACTATGAACAATCCTAATTTGTCATATAATAGGTACAAAAGTCTTGAAGAAAATCTGCAAGATATAATTGATGAAGAATCATGGCAATGTGTGCTGAAAGCGGGAAAGAAAGAAGCAAGGATAGCTAGGGAAAGAGATGAAGTTGACGGAAATGACTTTAATTCAAGTGATTGCTGACGATTCTGGCTACAATGCTCGTTCTGGTGCCGCATGTATAGTTGGAGCAAGAACTAGCAAACTCTTATACCTGTGAATAAAAAATAAATTTTGTTCAATGTGCTGCATGGGTGAACAAGATAACTGTTTGTTTCAAAAATTGGAATAGAACATGAACAGCAACAAAAGTGACATTATCTTAGAAGGATTTAAACAAAGTATTCCAATGCACGGAGTAAAGTATGCATACCTTGTTGGTTACGGTGATAGCAGTATTTAAAAAAAAAACAATACTGCCGAATAGTACAATACCGTGCTTACGAAATTTATTGGCTAGCATTGTCTTCAATGAAGGATCTGAATTTCAATTCGTAATAGACAAAGCCATCACCCAAAAAAGTCCTGGATTTCACTCTGATTTATTTCTAGAAAAAACAAGATTAAATGCAAAAGGCAGTTGCTTCCAAGAAAGAAAAAAATAAAAAAGAACCTACTGCTCAAGCTGTGACTATGGTGCTGTTGAAGAAATTTTAGATAAAGAAGAGTTGTCACAAAGAAAAAGTATCATTTTAAGACCCCTTAAAAAATAAAGAAGACATTTTTACAAATCGCAGAAAAAACCAAAGATCAAAGAGAATCGGCACTATGGTTTTAAGAAAGAAGAAAAAGGATTACAGCTTTTACGTTTGGCAAAACTTGCAGCGAAGACAGCAAAACTATTCTAACAAATTTCTTATCAGAAAGTACCGCTTACGGAATCGAAACGAACAATCAAAGATTTTTCAAAATATTTATAAATGCCCATTGTATCATGTGGATTTTATATTGATGAAGAGGAAAATTATCTGGTTGGTACTCCAGATGGCCTTATCGGAACACAAAGCCTCGTTGAAATTAATGCCCCTACAGTTGCAGAACTCTCGCCAAAAGATGCCATCGAGAAACTTCCTTGTGTTATTCTGAAAAATGAAGAAATGCATTTAA
Organism: Abscondita cerata; assembly: GCA_030710515.1. Classification (NCBI taxonomy): domain Eukaryota; kingdom Metazoa; phylum Arthropoda; class Insecta; order Coleoptera; family Lampyridae; genus Abscondita; species Abscondita cerata. The sequence goes on along the minus strand of JALBCR010001709.1, from coordinate 26,952 downwards.
AAACAAATCACAATTACTTCTATCAAGTGCAGGGACAGCTGCACACTACCAAACATGATTTTTGTTATTGTGAATAGACCCCAAAGGGATATATGTATCAAAAAAATTCAGCGGGAATTTTACTTCAGACACTTGTTGGGCCAAATTATAAAACTACCTCATAATTAAGAGTATGTTTAGTTCTATCAGAAATACATCATCTCCCCGAAATGTGTAACGACCCCATAGATACAAACAGTAGATTCTCTATACGTATTAGTGTTTCCTTCAGTCAGCGATAGATGGCGTTATGGGTTGGCTTTCTAGTTTTGCCATTGATTAAATATCGCAAAAATAATGTTGCCACACGACGGAACAACGCAATAATTTAAAAATAGATTTTTTTAAAGTTTTTAATATTTCATTTGTATAAATATTACTAGGATATACTATTCAGTTTGTTAAAATTAATCTTTATGTTTGGTTAGGTGTTAAAATAACAGGAAACTAAAATATTATAATAATGTAACACGTATCGCCACCTATCGGCAAATTCAGGAAGTTCATATGCAAGTACAGAATCATCTGGGCGTTATGAATTCCGGTAGGTTCTATGTATGTAAACAACATCAAATTCGTTAAAAATGTGGGAATTGACATTAATAAAATTGTTGAATTTAGTGCTGCCATTTGGCAACAATTTCATTCATTTATTCTGATTGTTTGCGCTTTATGAGATAATCTCCCGGCATTCTAAACCTAACACTCGTTAGTGTTTATTACATGTATGGCCTAAATTTTGTCGGTTGATGAAATAAAATGCATTGTTTCGTTCATAGGATTTTTTGTCAAAATCCCAGTTTAACACACAAGTAAAGCCGAAGTTTAATTTCGTCTTTTATTATGTGTCTATATTGGTTGTTATGTGACGTTTTATCGGTTTTAAACAGAGATAAGGTTTTAAAATGAGTAAGAAAAAGTAGCGTTTTACTATAGTTAAGCTTTATTGTTTACAACTTTGTTTATAATAAATTTAATTCAATAATTAATTAATTTAAATAATCATGGATATTTAATTTAACATTTTCATATATGATTTGTTTTTCAGTTTTCATCAAAAAAGTGCAAACAAACTAGATTTTAATTTTTGTAAACTGCAACTACAAAACATATTTTCATAAAATTTAAAAACAAGAAGTTATTATGGTTTTCTGTACTTTTTTTGCGATGTAGTAACAATTCGTTATGCTGTTGTTAAAATTATTATTTTCACAACAATTCAATTCAAACGTGTTATGTTTGTATACTACTGCTGACTCTGCCTAATCAATGCTCTGCCTGTATATTTATCTGGTTAAACGTGTCCTTCCTTATCGAAACTGTATTTGATATGAGTTGTTGTGTAAATCTTTCATAACGCTTAGACTAAATTCATTTGAAAATTCAAAAAGACGATTTACTTTTGATATCTAATCTTTTGAAATGTGTTGACACGGGTCTATGCTGAAGATAAAATAGATTGATAGAGTAGAGATTCTAATGAGGTATTTGAGAAGCACTAAACAGAATAGTTCAAATGATCTTATGTCATGGGGTTTCAACTTCAAATACATATAACGAAAGGTAGAAGAAAGTAACGAAAGAAATAAATACAATACATGAATTAAATTACATATACAGAACGTTGAGGTGCATCATATTAGAAGGTTAAGAAGATAACAACTTGGAGGAGAACCTCCTCATTTCATTATATTTTGTTTAATGGCAAAAATAAGAAGTTTAGTGAAGACACTTGAAACTAATGCAGAATGTCATTCAGATTATTTTTCTTAACTATTATTTTGTATTCGTCTCGATAATTGTGACACCTTAAACAATTAATTGAGAATTTACTTCTCCAATACTCACACAAATATCTCCTTTTCCATCTTTAGACTTCATAACAACTACAGTGAAACGTATATTAACGTACAAAACTATGTCTTTAAGAAACTTGATATCATACAATATAATTTACGCTTTCTACGTCTAGTCCCTTTCTTGTTCTTAGCATTAATGCTTTTAGTCTACTTCTTCTGTTTGTCCTTTTTTCTCTCATTTTAAACGCTTGTATCTTACTTTTTTTATCTATGGGCAGCCAAGACTTGAAGCCGAACGTGAGTATTGGGTTCCCAAATGCCCTAAAGTTTAGGACCCCCAAAATTAGGAATCATTGACATGCGGACCCTACCCTTGTTGACACTTAAAAATACTAAAAACAACGTCTTTACATAACATATTTTTAATAATAGGTTGTTAAATATTTGCATGAACTCAATATATTTCTCTTTCATAACGGAATTCGAATTAAAGTGACGTTCAAGTGTCAAAAGGCGGCGGTATGCATTTTCACGAGACCCTACAAACGTCGGTAATGACTTGGCGTCCTTGAACGGCAACGAAACCACAAAGCGACTTAAATGGTCTCTTGTGTGTGTACTAACAAACGAATTTTCAGCAAACTGATCTTCCGGAGAAGTGGTGTACAAGTTGGTAGGAACATCTTCCACTTTCCAAAAGGATTTCAAGGTGTCATCCAGATATGGTTCTAATGATACAAACAATGAGTGTGATTGCGGTAATAGTCCTACTAAGGTGATACCAAAATTGTATCCAATGCGGCTGGACCATCAATATCACCAACACTATCTGTAAAATGAAACACAGATCCACGAACTATTTAAGGAAATATATCGGCACCTAAAAGGAGATCAATGTTTTCTGGTATGTTTCAATTAGGATCGGCTAGATTAATATTTGAGTACCTAGGAATACTATCAATATAAGTATAAGGAAGTTGTGAACAAATCTTCCGTATGATCATGACATTGAGACGCAAGGAAACTGACGATGAACCTACTGGCCGAATAATGCAATTGGTACTTCCGCGGCTAACCCTAACTGAAGTGCCCCCAAGACACGTTATTGAACTCGACGAACGATTGTACGGTATACCAAGACGATTACGACAATTTTCCGTTATAAAACTGATTTGACTTCCTGGATCACACAGTGCTCTGAAAGATTACAATTTACCCCAACGATCTTGGATTTCTAAGCGAATTGTAGCTAGCAAAGTGACCGTAGATAAACTAGAATTTGCCGGTCTCAGTGAGGTTAAAGCTAACGGAGACTCTGACGATTTAACAACCGTTGGCGTTGTTTCTTGGGTTGTGCGTGATTGTGATGAATTCATGGAAGATGATTTTCTGAAATGTAACAAGAAGTGGTGTCGTACGGAACAATAACGACACGAGAATTTCGAATTGCACGATTTTACTAGGTGCTGCGAACTCAAGCAATTCAAACAGAGATATGACGATCTAATTGCTGTATAGCGTGATTGTGGGTTGAGTTTACTAAAACTAGAGCCCGACAAAATTGTGTGTGAATGGTCTTTGCAATACAAGCAAGAAGATTTGAGCAATGACTGATTGGTCGTCGCTGCGAGCGAATGTTGAGGACGCTTGTTGTCACAACTGCTACTATTATTTTTTGAGGTACCACTATGACCACCGCAAAGTTTTATGGAATTCGACAAACTACTATTGCTAAACGAAGTTGCTTCTAAAGCGCGACATTGATCGCTAAGGAACAGTTTAAGTTCTTCAAACTTGTAAAGATGTGGTTGAGGATGGGTCAATTCGAAACATTGACGAGTATCTGAATCTAATTTCTCAAGTACCCGAAACCAAAATAAAATCATTCAAAAAATTTCAGCGCTTGTAATACTTCTCAATTGACAACTTGTAAACAAACAAAGCAAACTGTAATCTACAGAGCGATATCAAGATCCAGCTCGAAATACCAAAAAAAAATGTTACGTACCAAAGCAAATCAATGAAAAAAAAAAAGAAAAATCAAATATATTTAAAAGAGTTTACAAAACGTTAACTAAAATTGTCTACTAGCGCGCATAACTACAAAATATTATAGATATGTATGTTACAAATGTCAGAAAAAAGGATAATCTATTTACAACCTGATCCGTATATCGCACCAGCCAAAATCCACCAAAATGCTGCTTTCCAGAACTGAAACTTCCAATTACTTTTTGCATGTGTCGCAAAAGTCTATAAACCATACCATATAGTGTGTATTATGCGTCCAACCAATAACACATGCCATAAAAAGTATATTGTGGTTCCAACCAAATTAGCATGTGTTTATAAAAAAACAAAACCCATAAACCATGAGACAGCGTAGTCAATGCTTCTATTTCCAAATTTGAAATTATTGTTGATAACTTGCAAATTGCTAATTTTAAGTTGACCATTACTTAAAACGACGGTTTTGCCTCGTCGTATGCGAACCATCAATTTTCAAATACAAATTGGTATTATTCGTTGTTATTATCAATGTAATCACCAACTCGCACGAATGTACGATTTCTGGCGGAGAATAAAGGCATGTTCTCGTACGTATAACAAATTGCATATAACAAATAATAGGACATAAAATTAGGACAAATTAACAGGTACAAGGACGTAACCTTAGGACCCCCAAAATTAGGGAACCCTTAACATGCGGACCCCAGCCTTGTTGACACTTACAAATAATAAAAACAACGTCTTTACATAACATATCTTTAATAATAGGTTGCTAAATATTTAAAAAAATTATAAACTTATTATTTTTATTAAAATATAAACCAAGTTTATACTAGATGTATACGTTATCACAAATTTTAATGCGAAGAATGAAACACTTTTTTTTCTTACATGATTTTTTCTAAATACGGCCGTATATTTGCTACTTTTAAACAAAGGTCTGAAGCAACATCCAGCCGATTTCTTTGTTTTGATTTTAAAACTACGTATTCAGAGAACGCTTTCTTACATGAATACGTCGTACAAAGGGAATTAAGTGTTTCAAGGCTATTTCAGAAAGTTCCTTATATTCTGAACTTACCTTAGGTGTCTTTTTTGGTATTGCAAGCAGACAAGTCGATGATATGATCTTGAAGGTTTTCTGTAAGACCTAAGTTTTAAGGGTTTTCAATAGCAAAAGGATTTCTGATCCACGAATCTGCATTATTTGACAGCGGAAAATAATCGTGAAAACTCACAACTAAATTTCGCAAATGCTCACAGATACTAAACTGAGCATCCTGAGGCAAAATTTCTTCGGCGAATTTTAAAAAAGAGTCTAAAGTAGGAAATGAACTGAATGATCATTGTTCAGCGCGATTAGCCCAAATTTGTAGTTTTTTAATTGTCCCCTCTATTTGTTCTTGAACTTTAAAAAAATTTATATTTTTTCCCTGTAGTTATAAGATCAGTACATTCAAAAAAGCAAAAATATCCGACAAATATGCTGTCATGCATAGCCAAGAAAAATTGTTAAGTCGTTCAGCTAATTAAAAGTTATTGTCGTGTAAGAAAAACCGCACTTTATCACGTAATTAAAAAAATCGAGTCAAAATCTTTCCTCAGAAAAGCCATCGAACTTCTGTATGTAAAAGAAGTTGAACATGCTCACTGCCAACTTCGTCGCAAATTGCTTGAAATATACGAGCGTTTAATGGTCTTGCCGTAATATAATTGATGATTTTCACAACTTCGTCCAAGGTCAATTTTAGCGATAGTGGCATTTTTTTCGAGTCCGAGACTTCTCTATGAATGCAGCAATGAGTCCAGATTGCGTTGGGTGCAACAGTTTTTACGGGCGCTCCAAAACCGCTTAATTTTCCAGCCATCGCATGAACTCCGTCAGTACTTAATCCAACACACTTTTCCCATGAAACCTTAGCTTCAGTAAAAAAATCATCAAGAACGTTAAACACACAGTCAGCCGTGGTGCGCATTAATTCTCGAAAAAATAAAAAGTTTTCGCAAATGGAGTCCTCGTAGTCATAGCAGACAAATGCCAACAAAATTGCCTTTTGCGAAATATCTGCACTTTTCGTCCCATTGTATTGTATTTTGCAATTACGTGTAGTCTTAAAATTAAAGTATCTTCAATAATTGAAGATAAATCGACAATTCTCCTTTTTATAGTGTAGTTGGAGAGAGGTATTACTCAATAGATTTACTTACTGATTCAGAGTGTTTTGCTTGTAAATGACGCCAAAGTTTTTCGGGTTTTAAGCATAAAACACATTGTGGTCTTACCTCGTGGTCGACTGTAGTCTCAATAAAACCAAACTGTAAATATTCCTCACTATATTTACGCAGCTTTCCGCCAGCTTTAGCAATATTTGTTGGCTTGTATATTAAGTGATGTTTCCGATTCCTAAAGGTTAGGTGCTTGTGTTTCAATACTTTCTTTCGATAATTGACTATCATCATGCGGTCTTTTCAAAGAACCACTTTTTAACCAACGGTCCATAGTTGAAGTATTACGTTTACGACGCAAAATAAACACGTCCTCGCGCACGTACAACTAAATCTTTACTAATTATTAAAGAGCTAGAGCTAAACTAAATTGTCCGCGTCACACTTAGAATACAGAGTGCATATATTATATTTCCCAACATACAACTCTATTTACAGAACAATATAATACATTTATTAATATAAATTCAACACAAATAAGCTACAATACAAAAATTAACAAAAATTACAATGAAAACAAAATTGAACAATAAATGAACATAGGTAATGTCGAGGGGTCATCCACCCCCGGCAATACACATGCGAATTCAGTGCCGGCTCTGGGGTCAATGACGCCCCGAAGCCAAAAACTTTTGAGCACCCCTATAGTATAGCCCAGTCAAATTAGACAAAAAAAGGCCTTATCTCGGAAAATGATTAGAAATTTTTTGAGGGTTGATGGGGGGGATTAAGAAAACCTTATTTTGAAGTTGTATTTTTTGAACTCATGGAATTCTAGGGGGAGGGAGGGCGGTAATGGAAAAATTAGTTTTTTAGCCATAACTCGGCCCACCGCATTTTTACCGTATATGATCGAAAAATCGCTCATTTTGTAGCTCTTGAAAAGCCCTACAATGTACCTCCCCAGCATCCTAGCCTACAAACAATATATATAAATTTATCAAGTTTTAGTATGTGTATTGTGAAAAAAGTTATTCGTTGTGGTTTCTCGCGTTTATCTCTTTTCGCTTAATATATAGGAATATACCGTTGCTGAGAAAGTTGCAGAGCTTTAAAAAACGAACAAAATGAATGCTCACTAGTTAAAACTTGAGTCCACAGGAGCCTCTGAAAGTCGCGAATGCAGCCTATGCCGATTGCCGCACGGCGGCTGAACTCTACGCGCGTCGCCGCTGGTATTGCCATCCAAATTGGCATTTACCAACAAATATTTAAAAAAAATTTTAATTTTAATTGCCAATAAAATGTGCCTACATTTATTTAAAATAAAAACCAAATGTCAAACATGAAAGTAATGAAACATAATGCTAATTCAGAAAACCAAAATAAATGTTTTCACAAATGCACTTTTCTTGCTTTTAAACTAGCAAATTCATCTATAATGGAACTACTGTCTATTATATTGCAAATATCGTGTTCAATTGCTAACATGGATAATCCCACTAGTCTATCCTGACAGATACTGGACCTTAAGTAGTTTTTTATTATCTTTAATCGTGAAAAGACCTCTCACCGGTTGCTACAGAAACCGGGAGCGTTAGGAGAATTCGTAACGCAATGAATAAATTAACAAAAACAGTGTCCAGTTCCTGAGAATACAAGTATTGCAATATATCTAACGGATTACCAAAGTTGCAATTTTTAAAATATCTTTTAAAAGTTGAATCTCGTTGAATAATTCACTTCCAACAATGTCTTTTCTTCTCTATCCGTTAAAACGTTTTCCAGATTTTCACAAAGTTTTTTAACATTTTCTTCATCCTGGTCATTGACTTTTTAAGGCTCCACAAGAAATCAAATTTTGAAACGTGTTCTGTTAAAAGTTCAAATCTCTCATTAAGGGAATTTAAAGCGGTGTCCAAAATGGGGAAAAATGACACTTTAAAGTTATACTTCGGATCTGTTGGTATTTCGTCCGGGTGTTCATAATCAAACTGTATTTTTTTTCGTCTTCTTAGTACGGAGTCCTTAAATTGGGGGGGAATCTCCAACTGTTCAGTTAGTTGTTTTGCAGATTCAAGTATGACATCAAAGTGTTCATCCGTTCGAAACCCCTGAATACATGTTATTAGATTTTTAAAGAATCAAGGGAGCTACTTAAATCCATATTAGATTTTGTAGCATTTTGCTTACTATATTTATTCTACTTAATACTTCATACCAGATTACGACTGAGCATGCAAACTCGTACGATTTTAAGTTAAATGCGAAAGCTTTTGCTTCATGTTTTGTTCCGCTATCAAACTGAGTACTTTCATAAATATTTATCAAGGCATCTAAGATATTCCCGATGTCATTCCTGAGTGGTTCCAGGGCGTCAATTCTTGATTCCCACCTAGTGGCTGATAAAGGTTTAAGAGTTTTTTTGGTTAGATAGTTTTCGAGTACATTCCATCGTTTGGTTGAAGCACTAAAGAACTTGTATAATTCGTGAATAGTGTTAAAAAAGCTTATTGTTTCTGCGTTAACTTTAGCGGCATCGCTTATAACCAAATTTAAAGTATGTGCTGAACAGGGGACGTAAAACGCCCTGGGGTTCAAATTTACAATATGTCTTTGTACTCCATTGTTTTTGCCCTTCATGTTGGATCCATTATCGTACCCCTGGCCTCGTAAATTGTTGAAATTTAGTTTTAATTCTTTTAGAGTCCTCAAGAGATACTCTGATAAGCCCTTCCCTGTAGAGTCAGCGATTTCTACAAATCCCAAGAAATGTTCTTCTACAGTAAATATATTTTGTTCATTTTTATGAACAAATCTTACTATGATCGTCATTTTGCTCGGTATGGCTGATGTCTGGAGTGTAGTCTAAAATGACAGAAAAATATTTAGCATCTGTTATCATTTGAATAATTTTCTGCGAAATTTGTTTTGAAATCAAGGCTATCACTTCATTTTGAATGTTTTTTCCTAAATAATGAACAGTTTGTGTATGTTTGTCGCGAATCCTACTTATATGATTTGCCATAACAGAATCAAATTTAGCAAACAGTTCGACCAATTTTAAAAAATTTCCATTGTTATTTGTAGAAATAATATCTGAACTCCCGCGTAGAGCACTGCCCAGGAAGATATTTTATAATTTCAACAATTCTTTCTAGTACTGCTCGCCAGTGACGCCTTTCAGATTCGTAAGCTTCCTCAAGTTTGCTGTCTATTCCTTTATAGTTTTGTAAAGCTTTTTTAAAATCTATCCACTTGATAAAACTATTAAAATGTGATTTGGATGTTTCGTGAGAACTAAGCGTTTTTGAAAGATTTTGCCACTTTGAAAAACCTTCACCGCATAATTTTACACTCCGTTCATCACTAAATAGTTTACAGCAAAAACAGTAAACCTTATTTACACTACTTGAATAAACTAACCAGGTTCTTGGGACAATATCATCATTTGCGAGTTTTCTACTATAATACCTATTACTAAAGCTTCTTCCGCTTTCGTCTTTCCAATATGATTGTTGTTTCACTTGTTTCGGTCCATGTTCTATGATAATTTTACGAATTTTGTTACTAATATATTCGGGCCATGTTGCCGGATCGGCACATTGAAAACTGCTGGTCCTGGTGTCGGCGATTATGTCATTTGTACTTGGGACTGACGCAGAGATGATGGTCCTGCTTGAAGATCTGATCCAGACGGCTGTCGTTCCGGATGAAAAATATTTTCACCTGCAGATGTGTCTTGCACTACTTGATCCTTTTCGTCTTTTTTCAAAAATTTAAATAATTGGTTTTTTAAATGAGCTTTTTCTTCTTCTCTTACGGCTTTCCTTTTTCGGTTGGCCGCCCCGACAATTTCTTTTTGCATCCATTTTAATTAAAATTTAAACAACAAAACATAATAAGACAAGACATGCAAAATTTTTGAATACCTGCTCAAACTACAAACATCAAAATAATCCGTGTTGTTTTTTTAATAAATACGATAGGTACTTAACACAACAGTAAGAAGAGTTCAGTAACACTACACTACTTATATGAACTTGTGAGAATCTGTACATTTGCATTCTTTATATTTGTGCTATCTTAGTTTGTTTGGGTTTGGATTATATTACATACTAATCACCCGCCACGAAATATAAACACACTTTAGTTCAAATGATGTTTCGTAAAAATCACGAGTCAGTTTCTATGAATCATTGAAAATATAAATGAATAAAAATGAACGTGAGAACTGCATTTTCAGTCAAACTGAACGTTGATGTTTGCATTCAATTCTACTTTTGCTCATTTTTGATGATCATTATTAAAAAAGATAACAGTTCAAATTTTATAACAACTAAATATTTCATATAGAAGGTATTTAATTTCGTTTTCATTTCTGGTTTTTGGCGCCCCTTAAAGAAAAGCGCCCCAATGCGACGCATAGTTTGCTTATGCCTTGAGCCGGGCCTGGCGAATTGGTTGACATTACAACGCATTATTAATATTACTCTCACATTATTGACATTACTGGAATTATGTAAAATTACGACTATATTACAAGACATTATCGCACATTACCGTAACATAATTTGCATTACATGCATTATCAGCACATTCTACTCCTACACGCATGTCGATTACCATTTTGTTTCACACTAAAAACGAATAAAAATCTTCAAATATCAAAGGTAAGTTTGTCATTTACAATTTTTATCTTATATAAAATACAAATACAATGCAGCTATTGACTGTAGCATGTGCACTACATAGTATCCCAAATTTTTCTATGAGCAGAATGAATGAGGAACCCCTCTAGAGGTGGACTTTGAAGTGGAGAATTCTGTCGCAACAGAAGTGCTTTCTCATTTATCCGTTAAAAAAAAGAAAGAAGGAATTATTATTTGATCCGTTTCAAACAAAATGACAGATTACTACGAGCTATGTAACAAAATAAAGGACATTGTGAATAAAATTCCAATTCTTAATGAAGCATTTCAATCAAGCATAACCATTGTATATGATAATGAAGTAGTATCGTCAAATTTTTGTATTCTTTCTGATCAGTTTATATAAGTCACATAAATTTATTTGCTTGTAATCACTTAATTTAGTTATATTTATGTGGCTGATACGTTCTTAGAAATGCCTTGCTGTTCTTCGCACCCTACCTGTACTTATTGCGGTCTACTTTAAGACAAAAAAATTCATAAAAGTTTTTTTTTTGGTTCTGTTTATTGAAATTGCACCACTTGTACGTACTTACCATAATTGTTAATAATTTCAATTTATATAGTTGCAGATCACTGATTTTCGCAGTGCATATCACGATATATCAAAATCATGGTTTTGAACGTGATGTAACCCGACACCCTGTTTTAAATACTTGTATGTATAAACAATACTTTAAATTGTAGATGAAATTTGCTCACTTAAATGTTCGTTCCTTAACGGCGCATCTGGATTCTGTATGGAAACTGTTGGAGGATATGGAGCTTGATTTGTTAGGTATCTCTGAGACATGGATGGAAAAAAAATAGTGATGTTAACATTGTGACCTTACAAGGATATAACTTTTGTCATTTAGCTAGAGTTGGGAGAGGAGGTGGTGTTGGCTTCTATTTACGGAGTCATTACACATTTACAATACTTTATGAAGAGATATCGGATTTTATTGAACAGGTTTGGCTAGAAATTAAATTAAATAATAAAATATTGTAGTAGGAATTATTTACCGACCTCATAAAATATTTCAGACTTTTTATCTAATTTTGAAGAAGTGTTATCTAGATTAACATTTGCGGCAGATGAGGTGGTTTGTGTGGGAGATTTTAATTTAGACGCGTTAAATAGCCACGATAATGATATTTTAAAAATTCATATGATTTTGGAATCCTTCAATTTGACACAAATCATCTCTTCTCCTACTAGAATTACAAATACATCTGCAACGCTAATTGATTACGTGATCGTTTGTAGTGACTCGACTATTATCGACGCCGGCGTTGTAGATATGCATGATGTTTCGGATCACAGATTGGTATTTTGTGAGCTAGACTTAGAATCGATATGTAATATTGAGGTGACGAAAACCTTCAGGTGTTTTAAAAAGTTTAACATAAATAGATTTACTAGTGATCTGCAATCGATACCTTTCTATTATATATTCGACATGAATGATGTAAATGACAAAGTTTCTTTTTTTAACCATGGGATTCTATCTTTATTTAACATACACGCCCCTTTCATTACTAGATCTTTCAACAGACCACCAGCACCTTGGATAACAGATAACGTTAAGTTAATTCTTTCACTTCGTAATAAGGCTTATAGTAAATTTAAAAATTCAAGAGACCTGAAGATTGGTCATATTATAAACAGTTAAGGAATTATGCTACTTTTGCAGTACGCAAGGAGAAACGCGTTTACTTAAAAACTTTTTGAAACTAAAACTCCTAAGCAATTATGGTCAGACCTTAAAAGAACAATATTTACAAAGGAATGGGGCGTCCTGATATTCCTCTGCGTCTGCAAAATGTGGATCATTTAAATTGTCATTTCCTTACTGTTCATAAATCTTTACCAGATGAGAATCTTATTGAATTTTATAATAAGAATAAATTGTGTGTAGCATCTAGAGAATTTCAATTTTCGGAAGTGACCGAACCTGTTGTTGCCAAGGTTCTCGATTCCATTAAGTCTTTGTCCACTGGTGCTGATGATCTAAGTATAAGGCTTATAAAACTTTGCTGTCCTCACATTCTTCCTTACTTGCGGCACATTATAAATTATTGTCTTACAAATTCTGTATTTCCGGACTGCTGGAAAGCATCTATAGTAATCCCAATACCTAAAACTCGTGCTCCTAAATCGTTTAATGACTTAAGACCAATAAGTATCCTTCCTACTTTATCAAAAATCTGTGAAAAGGTGATGGCATCACAGATTCGAAAATACTTAAATACTCACAACATTCTACCTGTTAATCAATCCGGGTTTCGCAAAGGATATTCTTGTTCTACAGCCTTGTTGAGTGTGACGGATGATATACTTAGATCGACAGATGAAGGCAAACTTACTCTACTCGTTATGCTGGACTATTCCAAGGCTTTTGATTCTATTGATCATAAGTTATTGCTAGCTATTCTTCATTACATTGGCCTTGGAGTAAATGCAGTGGGTTTATTTCGTAGTTATTTAAGTAATAGAGTACAGCAAGTAAAAATTAATACAAATCTGTCTAGCCCGTATAATGTGTCCTCAGGCGTTCCTCAGGGATCTATTCTAGGACCAATTTTATATCTAATATATACCTCATTTCTATCGAATACATTAAAACATTGCAAATATCATATGTACGCGGATGATACACAGATTTATTATTCTTTTCCTTCGTCGCAACTCGATAGGGCTTTGTTGTATATAAATGAAGATCTAGCTAACATATACAATTACTCTATATGTCATTCATTAACACTTAACCCACTAAAATCACTTGTAATGTTGTTTGGTAATAGAAATTTGCGCGATTTGGTTAAGTCTGATATTAAACTTTATATAAATTGTCAATTGCTACCACTCACAGAAATATGTAAAAATCTTGGTGTTGTTTTTGATTCGGAGCTTCGCTATAAAACTCATATAACTAAAGTTCTTCAAGGTTCTTATGGCGCGCTAAGATTGCTATATACCAACAGACATTCTCTTGACCAAAAACTAAAAATTATGCTCTGTGATTCCATAGTCTTATCTCGGTTAAACTTCTGTGATGTTGTATATCACCCTTGTATCGATGCCGCTGATGGTAAGAAAATACAAAGATTACAGAATGCATGTCTTCGATTTATTTATGGAATTAGAAAACGTGAACATATATCACATACACTAAGATGGTGTGGATGGTTAAACATGTCACAACGTAGGTTTCTGCATTGGGCGAGTCTTTGTTTTCGGATCCTGATTAATAAAACTCCTCCGTATCTCTACTATAAAGTCCGTTTCCGGACAGATGTACACAATGTTAACATCCGCCGTAAAGACCTAATTCAGATACCAAGGCATAAACTTCAAATATTTAAAAGATCCTTCTCTTATAATATCTACAGAGTTCATAGCAATATACCTTCAACATGTTTCAGGCTGTCTTTCCATACCTACAAAGTCAAAATTAGAAATTTAATTTTAAACAAATTAATCTCCGAGTGTCGTTGAATTATTTTATCGCTTCGTGAAGGCGGCGAGGGTCGGTGTGTGCGACGAAATGAAATTATCTGTATTAATTTTCATAAATAGGTGCATATACGGCTATAGTCAGCTATTGATTTAACTCAAGGTATGCTTAACGGAACTAACAGACGGTTTTTGAAACTAGTCTGACAGATTTCTTTTGGTATCCTTTTACTTCTATTGTAAATAAATATATATTTATAGTTGTGGAACCAATAAACCGTTATTATTATTATTATTATTATTATTATTATTATTATTATTATTATTATTATTATTATTATTATTATTATTATTATTACATTTGGATCTTTTACTAAAGCATATGAGGGCGAAGTTAAAATGGGCGAATTGAAAGAATTTCTGAACATTACCCTCTTAGAGTATTTATATCTGAGGATCGAACATCAATTGTAAAGAGAATAAGATATGAGGCGTGTTTTTAAAGTAAGTACCGTTAATTTTGCCTCCGCGGCGCTGGCGGTTTCGGTTTAGCGCATGCGCGTCGTGCTACATCTGGGAAGCCACGGACGCCATTACGGAATCTTCCGTTCAAGTCTACATCTCTTTACGTGATTGTAAATGCCGCCGACTATTGAGAATCCCGCCGACTGTGAAGTGCGTGCTGTAATACGTTTTCTCAGTGCTAAAGGCTTTAAATCAGCTGACATTCATCGCCAAATCAGTGATGTTTATGGTAAAACATTATGAGTGATGGAATGGTGGCGGAAATGGGTTAGGGCATTTAAAGATGGCCGCACAAACATTCATGATGAAGAACGAAGTGGGCGACCTTCAGTCATTACCGATGACTTGATTCAAAAAGTGGAGTCTAAAGTGAAAGACGCAAACAGATGTAGACTTGAACGGAAGATTCCGTAATGGCATTCCGTGGCTTCCTAACAGATGTAACTACACGATGCGCATGCGTTAAACCGAGATTGAGAGGCTGCGGAGCGAAAAATTGAAAACGGTACTTTCTTTAAAAACACGCCTCGTATAATCTAGCTACAAATCAGTTTTGCTTTGTGGGTTGCTTAGATGAACATAATAGTTTACCTATTCCTAACCAGTTTCAAACAAACACAGTTAGCCACATTAAAAGTGCTTATAAGAAAGAAATTGTTTCTAGTAATGCTTACGTGTTTCTTGCACAACCGTTAGTGGATGGAGCACCGGCATTTTTGTTTAGGAATTTTTGGGCCGGATAATCGATTTACATCAAACAATGTACATATTAACTCGATGAAATTATATAGCAGAACAGGCTTCCATTAATGGAATTAAGATAGAAGGATTTTCATTTGGCGGCGACACAAGATGCCTTAAGGCAATGAAAATTAAATCCTCTTTACCAGTTTTCATTGAAACGAACATAGGTATGGAATCTAATAAACCACCATATTTTCCTTATAATAAAGATATGACAATCAAAAGACAACATTATGTTGCTATTTTCTTTAAAACATATGGTAGACTATTTAATGATAGGTGCTTCGAGTACGGTAGTCCAAAACAAATGATCGAAAATTAAGCAAGAGAGTTATCAAAAAGCTCATTAAAAGGTAACTAAGGAAAAACAAAAAATTAGAAATACTAATTGTAAAATTCAAGATTCCTATGATGATGCCATTATTGCAAATCTGAATCCGATCTTAATTTATCAACAGTAGTGAAGATAAACAATTAAAAATTTATAGTAAGAACTATTATGCGGTGTATTACAAGCCTGACTGGTACATTGGGAGAGTGACAGATGTGGATGAAAACAGTAATCTTGTATTGTAAATTTTTTAAAGCCGACCTTACAAATTTATTTGGCCACACAAAAACGATATCAAGTTGTACCAAAGGTGTATTTATTTTATGGTCCAGTGAATTTAATTGGCAATGGGCCGTTCGAAATAAGTATAATGTAATTTCAAAAAATACAAAAGTGAAAAAAAATGTTATAATATTTATAATATAGATATAATAAATATGTTTAAATGTATTTGAAATATAATAATGAGTTTTACTCATTTCTTATTTGTATGACCATATTACTTTGCATTTTGGGTTTATCCAATGTAGCGGCATATTTATAAAATATTCACAATTTATATCCCACATTATCTAATCTTATATGGATTTTGCCTTATATTACCTCGACATTACCTGACATTATGCCGAATTCTGCTACATTACAGCGCATTACCTAACATTAGCCACATTTAGTGAGGTTATAATACATTACTTTTGATTACTTTGCATACGAGAGATTACAATGCATTATCTTGAATTGTTCATACTTTGAGAATACATGTACAAATTTTGATGCAGTGGATGACCCCTCGGGTAATGTTTACTTAACAATACTTCTTAAAAATATGTAATTGAAAACCAAATTAAATTCACTTATTCAATAATATGTACATATTGTCCTTTTCTTCAAAATTTACCGAAATAATTAATTAGTCGAGATTCCTTAATTGAAAGCAATAAGCAAATTTGAAGCACACTTACTTCATTTATATGAATATCGATGTACCTACCTTTTCTATTGCTCGAGATGGAAATATCCTCGGAAAATTCACTCTCGGAACTATCGCCAAAATTTACTCTTTATGATGAGCTCATCCACGTCATCCTGAAGATTGTGGGCGGACCACATTTCCTTTTCAGTCTTGTCTTTAACGTGGGTAATGTATTACTCAATTTTCTGCCGTGACACGATTGAACGCTTCTAGTCCAGTGCATTTAGGAAATTTTTATTGGTGTGACCCACCATTTTTGTATACATTTTTTCTCTTACCTTCCATTCGAAAAGGTTTTTCTCGGTGAGTTTAACCCTAAAACCAACTATTTCTCTGCCATCTTAGGTTTGATATATTTTTTTTTGGAATTTTTGTCGCGTTCTAATTATCTCACCGTCGTAAACTTGGTGTCTTTGGATTTGTTTTGAGTTATATTTTTAACAATACAAAATAGTGTGCCTTTAACGGAAAAAAAGTTATTGCTCTTCAAAGTCGACAGAACGACTTAAAAAAAGTTTTTTTTTCTTTTTCGGTTTCTATCTTTTTTCCAGTCCACCTGACGCTTTTAGTAGAGAACTATGTTTGTCGTCTTTGTCATTTGAGTCATCTACATCTTCTTTTGCGGTTTTTCCACAGCAAGTCTTGCACAAAACAAAACATTTAAAATCTGCTTTTCTACATCCACAAGTCCTGCTACAGTTGGTTGTACATCCACAAAATACATTGTACAGAACTTTGCGTGCTTTCGATTTCTGATTGGTCGTGATTGGCTCCAAATGCATTTTTCTCTGCACCGATCCACTTTTGCACTTGATATGTTCGAAAGAAATGTTGTGTCGCTGCTCGTTTTGCAAACGGATCTGAAAACTGACTTATCGCGTTTACCTCCTACGAGCTCAGCAGCGAGGCAACATTCCCTTCGAACACATCATCAAGTGCAAAAGTGATTCGATGCAGAGATAAATGCACTTGGAACCAATGACAACCGATCAGGAACCGATACTTCGCATACTTCTGGACTTTGTATTCTGGTGGATGTATACAACCAACTATAGCAGGGCTTGTGGATATCGAAAAGCAGGATTGAAATGTTTTGTTTTGTGCAAGATTTGCTGTGAAAAAACCTGCATAAGTGCAAAAGAAGATGTAGAGGACTCGTATGACGAAGACGACGAAGTTGATGACGAACTTACAATGATGGTACCTTTAGCAAGATCAACAGCTTCATTGGAAACGAAAAAGCAAGCCAATCACCTGTGATAAGTGAGAATGAAAATGACGATGAAAACTGTGGAGTAGGTCTATCGGGGAAACCACATGAAAAAAAAAACGCGCCGTGAAGTCAACCTCAAGGGTGGTGCGAAATTGAGTTTGGAAAAAGCAGAAAAAAATGCCTTCATGAAGGTAAAACCCATCGAAATATTAATTGTTTCAATATAAACACAGTTCTGCGTTCAAAAAAAGGAGTTTTTTACTGTACCAATAAATTAGTAACAAATAGCAATAGTGTAATTGAATAATATTTGGAAAGAATAATGTCATCATTAAACCCATCAAAATGTTCATTTTTTAAATAAAAATGCACTCCAACAAAATTTTTATTGAACAAATAGGTATATTTAAACAATAAATCACGCATAACAAAAGTTTATTTTAATAAATGAACGGGGGCAAGTCGTAGTACGACGAAATGCAGCGCAGAGCGCGAGCGCTATTCAGCGTATTTCGAAATCCCGCCCGAAACATAGCAACTTTGCGCGTCGATTGACGGGCTAGAAATGGTTGTATCGGGATAATTTTTTTGTATATACTTGAAATTACTTTATCTTTAATAAAGTTCTGTTACAAAAGGTCATGTAAACTGGAAAAAGGTAGAAGTTGAAAAGGAAAAAAAATTTTTTGTCATTCTGTCGACACAGTTTTTTGTCATATAACATTTTTGAAAATATAACTCAAAACAAATCTAAAGACACCAAGTTTATGACTGTGCGATAATCAGAACGCGAGATATTAAATTCCAAAAAACACCAAATCCAAGATGGCGAAGAAATGGTTGGTTTTAGGGGTGCGCAAACTTAGAGTTAAACTCACCGAGGAAAACCCTTTCAAATAAAGGGTAAGAGAAAAAATGTGTACAAAAATGGTGGGTCAATTCCTAAATGCACTGGACTATTCATCTATTAATGAACAAACATCTTGAAATCGGAGTTAATTCATTGCAACATGACGGTTCACATGATTCCATACCATCTCGATCGGGTTAAGCTCACAACGATACGGAGGTAAACGTAAAACTGTTACTCCATATTTCTATCTCTTCAGTATTATATTTATCATATTGTTCTCTAAATGCGTGGGCAACTTCCAGCAGCTCAGATTTCAAATAAGAGTCGTCAATAAAAATGTTTTTTTGCGTAGCCAATCTTGAATCTCGGTTTTCTTTCATGAGGTTGCAGGATATCTAAACTTGCAAGAATGGTACTAAGCATTATCCATAACTAGAACATTATTTCGTTCATTTTTAGGTAAATTAAGAATCAGCGAATTTTCAAACCATTCTTTGAAATAGGTACCGTTTATATCCTCATGGTAATCACCATCGTTTTTCTTTGCTAAGAAAACACGTCCAGCGTCGGGTAAAATTGCACCTCCATATCTTGCATGAAGCAGAACGAAACGTGGACTTCTTTTTGTAGGTGCTTTTAGGCCTGTAGTCAAGTTCTTTAAAAAAGCGTCTCTTCTATCTTTGTGGTGATATCACACCAAGCATATTGACAGATTTTCCGCTTTTTTTTTTCTCGTGGGATCTGTGAACTGGTCATTGTTTTCTTCCTCTTCTTTGATATTAAAAATTGTTAATTCACTAACACCACTCATTTTTTAAATAGGATTTACAGCTGCGCTCAAATTTAACTTTTCGTCATTCACTAAACAACAAATGATGTTAAAAATCAGTTTTGCACTCGCATGGAGCATATGCCCTTTTTCTTGAACTCATGTTGACGGTAAGATATCGAAAACTTTTATAAGTCTGTAATTGTTTAATATTTGGGCTAATTATAATTTTCTTTAGGTGCATTATTTTATCTTAAGAGAAAGACTTTTAAACTTGATAATTACGAGCGATCAACAATTATTTAGATCATAGAAGCTGTGGAGATTTTGGACGTATATTTATTTGTTTTAAATAAATTAAATTAAAGTATTAAAATGACAATAATAAATGTATCTGCATGACACACAAGTATTCTTTGGGCTGAGCCGACCCTTCGACTGACGTAGATTTCACGGCAACGATGTGCACCTTTCCTCTATTTGAAATACATTGCTTATGCTAACAACGCTGTATTCTCAGCGTGACTCCGACAATAGACTCTCTGACATCCTCGACATGCCATACGAGCGAACGCGCCGGCGCGGAGTTGGACGTGGTTGCCAAATCGAGCAAAATATATTTTTTTATGTCCACTGTTCGCGGACCCCACAAAAATCAAGCAGGGGTCTTTTAGTACAAAATTCCAGATATTTATATTTATGTATAAATCAGTACAACATGGTCCGTGGAAACGTCCTCAGATATAATGACTCCGTTCATTTCAAAATTTCTAATTGTCATTTATTTCATTCTCTTCTTATATCTTTTAATTATTTCATCCATGATATTATAAATACCAGTGAACTTAGGTTTCCCTCCTATATTAGTCTCTTTATAATTTAATTCTTATTCTTGTTCTAATTCAAACGTTTTTTCTAAGTCTAAGCATGCCAAGTAAATGAACTTTTTTTTCTTTTCGTGCTTTTTCTGTAATCTGTTTTATTGCAAATATATGATCTTCTGTAATCCAGTTTTTCCTTCTCACATTGTCTCTTCAGTTACCATCTTACCATTCTACTATTTTCTCTAATAATTTCATACAAATATTTACTTTTCTATAATTATTACACTCTATTACATCGGTCTTTATGTGTATTTGTACAATTAGTGCTGTCGTCCAGTAGTAGCGTTTCTTCTACCCACACTTTGTTGTATAGGGGTGTTTCCTAAGTAATCTAAAATATTGTATGGGGCGCTTCGTCACTCAATTTTAAGACGAAAAGTTCATATAAACATGTGTGATAAGTCTTGTCGTTAATGAGATACAGGGTGTTTCATTATTTTATTATGTAGCTTAGTAAACGTATCTGAACATAGTAAACGATTATTAGGATAACGCTGGGCATACATACGTCTAGCCTCTAAGGCATTACCATTCGCTAATCTATACAAAAGTGCATATTAGCCATTTCGGCATTAGTAAACACAGGCATCGTTGTTAACTTAACACAAAAGATCGTATTATTAACAATTTATTGTTCGTTGTTTGCGTTAGTTTTAGGTTTGACACAGTTGTCAACGTTATTCCAAAGGCCACTTAGAATAAGCATGTTTTTCGAAAACCAGTAGCGTCACCAGGAAAAATTAATTTCAAATACAATCAGAGCTGATTTATTATAAACCATTTAACACCCTGTATCTCATTAACGACAAGACTTATCACACACGTTTATATGAACTTTTCGTCTTAAAATTGAGTAACGAAACGCCCCATATAATATTTTAGATTACTTAGGAAACACCCTGTATATACTTAATTGTCTCATATTCTTAATAACTAATAGCTCGTTGTTTCAGTTTTTTTTCTTTCAGGTGTCATAATGCACTTTCTATTTTTTTAGTTATTTTTATTTTTCTATTATAATCTTTTGGTCTTTGCCTTTTACGATTCTTGTGTTCTACGTCTTCTCTGTTGTTAAAGGTTTCAATATTTAATTAGTTTTTGGTTTTCTATTTTTTTCTAATTGATCTTCTTTCGCAAATTCTTTCATTTGTATCTTAATTTCCTCAGTCCAGTTTTTCTACATACTTGTTCTGCTGCGCTTATTACTAAGTTCTTAAACCTTTTTCTACACTCAGTGCGCATATTTTCTACTGTTGTTTAATTAATAATATTTAATTTAAAAAACTTGTCTTTTTAGGGACCTTTCGGGGTTGGAGAGTGTGGTTTAATATACAAATCTTTTACGTTGAACTGGCCGACATTTTGCCCCTCAAGCGGAAGCTTTTCAAGACTTTGTTCAATAAAAGTTAATAGTCACAACATTACAAAAATACATTTAGTTACATAAATAAATCAGATAGACGTCACAATAATTAAAAATAAAGTTATATAACAATAGATCGTTCGTTCTGTTCGTTGTTGTAGTGTAATTTAAAAGAGAAATGTACTATTGTTATATAACTTTATTTTTAATTATTGTGACGTCTATCTATTTATTTATGGATGTTAAATGTAATTTTTGTAATGTTGTGATTATTAACTTTATTAAACAAAGCCTTGAAAAAGCTCCCGTTTGAGGAGCGAAACGTCGGCCAGTTCAACGTAAAAGTTTTGTAGTTTTAAACCACACCTCCAACCCCGAAGAGTCCCTAAAAAGAACAAGTTTTTTAAATTAAATCAAAAAATTGGAGGAAACAACAACAAAAGTTAATAATATTTAATTGTATATTATACCACTTAATTATTTCTTTTGTGCGCCTGTGTATTTCTTTAATTTAGCCACCAGCATTTAGTGATCGCTACCAATTTCGGACTATCTTTTTCCTCTTATATGTTTTTCTTTTTATTATTAAAATTAAATCATTTACAATGCAGAATACTGTTTCTATTTATTTCTCTATACTTCCTTATAAGCCCTTTGTATTTCATCGCGTTTATTCACTCTCTTATTAAAATCTCATATTATGCATATTTTTCCAGTTACTTGTTCTATTATTTATGTTTTCTAAAATTTGTTTTTATTCTTTTCTGTCATCTTCTTTTGGGGCCGTATTCCGTATTCCACGACCATTTTCTACTAATTTTGTTATTTTCTCTAATAATTGGATGTTCGTTTGTAATTTTATTTTTTATACTACTTATCATTAGACTTGTATAGCTTATTTTTACCGTACCTCTCTTTGCCTTTTCTTATCTTGTTATTGTTTTAATTTTCGCCTAATTTTTGTCTCTATTTTTCCTTACTCGCTGTCAATAAATATCCAGTTTTTCTCCTAATTTGTATTTATTGTTTAAAACCATTAGTTTCTCTTCAAATGCTCCATCTTCGCTACAACTATATCATTTTCTTCTCTTCGCCCTATATACGATGCCTTCTCTACTGTAGGTAGGTAAATTTTACACCTATGTCTACAATATCTGTTCCACTTGTTTTAATTCGGCTTTTTTTCATTCACCATTTTAATTACTATACTATTATTTAAAAGTCTGTAGATCGATTATATCTATTTTCCAAAATATGCTACTTAAAAGTATCCACAAGATGTCCTTATACAGATTTTTAGAGATACCAAAACGCAGTTTGACCAACCGACTTAACTAAAAAAAAAAGCAAGTGATTTTATTATTTTTTCTATCTCTAATTCCCCATAAGAAAACATAACAAATGGGACATAATGCACAATGATTTTGGAAACCGATGATAATGTGCATCTTGTGCCGCATTCAAGTTTAATTGGGAAAAACATCTTGTCTAATTACTACAAAGAACGTTTTAGACAAAATGAAAACCAATTATATCTACCTTGCATTAAACATACTAGACCTATTACACAAATGCTACAAAAGTCTAATAAATCTGTAATATTCTCCCCTGCCTTTATGGATGAGTTCGTTAAATTATCGATTATGAAACACAAATAAAAGTATCTTATGTTAATATAATTAAGATAATCAAATTAAATATATATTTTCTTAATTATGATAATATAATATACATAATAATAAAATAAAGTAGAATAAAATTTACAGTACTTGTTTTATTGAGTTTTGGCACGACAATGAATTCTTTATTGTTACATTTTTTTACTTATAATTATCACATCTGACTAATAAAGATAAGAGTTTAGTTAGTAACCTAAATTTGAATTGTAATAGAATAAAATTCAGTTAACATAACTGATAGTTTAACAATGTATCTTATCCGAAACATACATTTGGAGTAGTGAGATAAGTATAATATCGTTCACACATTCTGTGTCAAAAACAAAATAAAACCAACGGTTATACAGTTTTATGCATAAAGTCCGTATGCAATTGAATTTTTCATAATTGGTGCTTTAGAAGTAATGATATATAATGTACCATTGAGAGAACAAAATTTGGGACATTGTTGAAAGTTAAATAAGTAACTACGTTAAATAACTATTTTTCAGACTATTCTTGGTTAAATCTAAATAATTGACGAAGGTCAGATTACTAATGTTTAATCGTTGAGTGAAAAATACTTATTTAACCTAGTTATGCTCATTTAACTTTCAAAGTGTCCCAAATTGTATTTTCTCAATGGTACATAATGGTAAGTACCTGACACACTAACTTTTTTCAAAAATTGCCAAATAAGAGATTACTTCTTAAAATTTCGAAAAAGTAATCACCATTATATACATTATTTGGCATTTCTTTTAGAGCACAAACTATCGGCAAACCAACAGTTTACTTAAAGTAATTAAACAAAAAGTCTATATAAACGCGTTGTCTTTATTATTTTTTAAACAAACCAATTTATAAATAACTAGAAGACTTAATTAGTATAAAGTTGAAACGTAGTGTCAATTTTAACGTATACAAAGAAACGTTTTAAACCACCAAAAGTGGCTTCTATTATTTTACCAGTGGCGTGTACAGGTAAAGCTCGAGTTCAAAAAACCATACATAGTACACTTTTTTGTTATTTTTAAACAATACAATAAAGAATAAAGATGCTAAGTAAGTATAGTATAGTATAGTATTTGAAAAAAAATTAGTCCAATAATTTTTTTTTTAATTAAACTTTCGGTACCTTTGTGCACGCCACTGGTAAAATGATTCAAACCAGTTTTGGGTTAAAAGATTCCTTTGTATACGTTAAAACTGTGTCTAAGTTTCTCTCTCATACAAATTTGAGCCATCTTAGTTATTTACAAAAACTTTTTTTTTAAAAAATTGTGTTAACGTCAGGTATAATAAAAAAAAAAGTTGATGTAAACATAAGTCCTAATGTTTATATAAACTTGTTGTCTTAAAATTAAAACATCCTTAAGTTTGTCCACATACTGAATTACCACCCTGTATGTGTGCATTAAAAAAACGATTGTTTTTGTAAGATATGAATATATGGCATTTCCAAAATTTCTTAAAATTCAAAGAAAAAGTCAAAAGTCTCATATGCATATTTTTAACATATAACGATGTTTAGTTTTTTATTAAGAATTGAATACAACAATGCAACAATAAACAGAGAACTATTTCAATTAACGGAGCAACCGGAAGTCAAATTGAAAATATTTTACTAAAATTGTAACAAAGTTTGTATTATGAATATGAATTATGAAAAGTTGTTTTGTCGGATTTCAGTATATCCAACCAAATATATCACAATCTGCTATGTAAGTTGCCTAATTTGAGTTACATATTTTACTATTAAATAACTTCAATCTTAAAAATTATTATAATGGTGAGAATGCTTCTCGTAAAATTAAATGAATACACAAAGGTTTATGCTATCATTAATTATATAATACCGTAAACTATGATAATACTATATAAAGATCAATCAAATAGTTCACAACTACTGACAAAAGGTGGCGCTACAATAATATTGTAGGAAAATATGTAAACTTTCAATTTCAAAATCAAACATTACTATTTTCATTCTTATGCATTTTTCTACTAAAACTAAAATATGGCATTTCTTGTAATTTTTGTTTTTAAGCAATACGTATTACAAGCAAAATATTCCAAATGAGAGGAGGATGTTCAAATACAAAGTTAGTATGTTAGCAACGTTATTTAAAAGAAGACGTCACATATATGTTTTTAGTGTCAAGTTTTCATTTTGTAATGTAATTTGTACTTTTCATAAAAAACAGTTCAGTAAAGAGTATTTATGAAGGAGGGTGTTTTAACTAAAGTATTAATACGATTAACCACGATTATTATTATATAAATACCTACCTCTTTAATTTGCTTTGCCAAGATTTTCGAAATGATATTGTATACAAAAATATATGACCATATAAAACCATTAATTTGTTGCAACTAACATGGATTTGTTAAAAGTAGATCAGCTGTGAGCAATTTAAGCAATTTCACCCAGCTAGTAACTGAATCTGAAATTTCTAAATTTTAGTTTTATGGATAAAAAGTTTTGCTTGTTTTAAAACCTCATAAAATGAAATAAAAGAATTGGGAACGAGAATTGAAAGATGTTTTGAAGTTGGAGGAGGATATATTGAATAGATGTTCTTTGTTTACTGTTAGTTTTTCTTGCATGAATACCCTGTATTGTTATTTTTGATAGTGATTATAATTCTTTGAAAACTTGAATTTTATTTTATTTTATGGGGATTCAAAACAAGCAAAAATTTTTATCGAGAATGACATTTTTCGCTAAAACTAAACTTTAAAAATTTTTCACTTACAGGATACCCCATCCGTGGACACACTGTAGAAATAACGTTTTTTTAATTGAAGAATAGAATATATTAAACTAAACGGCTTCCAAGGCTATTGCAACATTATTTAATATTGAGATTGGTCTACAATTTTAAATCACTGAGTGTCAGGGCAGACTTTAGCAACCGTTCTAGATTCTTCTTAACAATAAATCAAATAAAGGGATGGTCTAATATCTTTAACCAATTCTTTACTAGAACTAGAATTAAATTTTATCTGGACCTGAACTAAAATTGTCTCATAAGTTATAGTGAATCAAATATTAGTGTTACACATCATTTCATTTCTAACAGAATAATATTTCAATGTATCTTCCAGTACTTTGAGAACGTAATCAACTACTTCAGCTCTAGAGTTGAATCCCATTATTCCAATTCGTATGCACTTGGTTACACTGGCGTACATTCCAGACCCAAGTCCTGTGCCAAATGTAACCTGGTATCTGTCAAAAGTAACGTATTACATTACTTATATTTTAAATTTTATACTTACTTCTCAGAGGCATATTTAATTACTTTATCAACGTCAACTCCTGGAGGAAGATGAAACGTACCGATCATTGACAAAAGAATATTTGGATTCTTAACAAACGGTACGCAACCAAGTTTTTTCATACCAGCATGCAATCGTTCACAGTTTGTTTTGTGGTTATTCCAAGACTCTACCAAACCGTCTCGAATA